>MU865466.1:0-51235 GCA_033297215.1 Podospora fimiseda | reverse complement strand
AGACGCTTGCCACAACCTTCGATTATCCTGTCAAGCTACCCTTTGGCGTACTGCCTTGCAGTCTGTATCCACCCCTGGTGCAGGTTGTAACACTGACCTTCAGTATTGCATTTATTCCGCGATATGATGTAGTGATCAAGCCAACCGGTTACGACCACCCCACCTTGCGCGAGTTGTTCGTTGGCTTTAACGGAGTGGGGCCCCGAACTGTTATTCTCAACGAGGCAAGTGCCTTAGGCTTTGATTCGGGTTTCTTCATGTTCAAGGCCAGTCTCGTTCGTGAACCGTCCCTCTGGGGAAGCTACTCTTCTCAAACCTTGTCTCTGGGGCTCATGCTTTTTGTATTCATCGACGACAACGATTATCCATCTTACAGTCGCCCTTTATTTCTCAAGTCAGCCGACCAAGCTGAACGTATTGGGGTGGGCGTTGTTCGTGATATCCGAAAGTCGTCGGTGGAATTTAGGATATGCAGAATGGGACTGGGGAAACGATTATTTGGCAAGACGTGGGATAAGGATAGTTTGGTCACCACCTTCCGCGGCAGGACACTTGATCTCCTAGCCCAAAGCTTTGTGAGTTTTCAGCAAGACCATCTTCAACGGTTAGGTGTTGCACTAAGTCTAACCGTTCTACATCGCGTGCTAGAATAAGATGAAAATCCTCAAGATGCAAACCGTGCCTCACGTGGGGGATACAACTGCTTTGGAAGTCTCGACATTTTTCCTACCCGCTCCGGTACGGGTACCCACAGATGACGAAGGTCGACTGCGAGTTGAGATCCTTCAAGCAATTGATCTGCCGCTTACAGTGCCTATGGGCGGAGAAGAACATGAGGGAGAGAAGCCCACATTTGTCATGCTCAAACTCAATGGCAAGGAAGTTTTTCGGACACACGCAAAGGGTGCGATTCATCCCCAGTGGGATCAAGCTGTTGAGCTTCACATATCATCAACAGTTTTGGATAATTTGAGGGTCTGCATTATGAGATATGCTTCTAAATCCAGCAGGTATATGCTTGGGGAGAGGGAAATCAACCTCAGGGTTTTAGACCCCCGGATGCTCACCGATCAAGAGCTGAAGATGGATACCAGGGGAGTACGGTTGAAACTGCGGCTACTGTTTACTCCAGAGACAGACAAAAGCGAGTCTGAAGAATGAGCAGAAAGAAAGCAAAGAAAAAGGGCAGCAAACAGATTTACACTCAGACTTTATTATCAAAACCAACATAGCAAATCTCAACCAGCAAAAGAAAATTATAAAAAAGGTCCTCACAATGAGGAACGAAGCCTATATCCGTACTTTTCTATCCAACAAAACACAAAGGAAATTTCAACAAAAAAAACGAGAAGATGGGACAAATCCAACCCGAGGTCAAAGTTGGTTTGGATTCGTTTTAGATCCCATCTTCCTTCCCGAAAACAACAACCACTGCAATATCAAAAACCAACAAACAAAATCCGGGAAACTATGACACATTTGCGTCCATCACCCACACCTCTCAAGCGGTAATACGAGTCTGTCACAGTCAAAACATCAAATGTCAGCCAAAAGTTCCTCACTTTCATCAATCGTCCCTAACAAAAACAAGTTTATCTTGATTCTCATCCGGCCCGTCAACCAGCATGCGCAGCCTCAAATACTCCAGACGGGGTATAGTCCCTTCCAGAGCCTGCCTCTCCGCCTCTTGAATCTCAGCAGCACTAGGCACATGCACATCCTGTTCGCTGCTGGGCACCGATGTCTGAGGGAAAGGAGTTTCAGGGTCTGGTGCTGTCTGTGTAATACAAAGAAATGTTTTCTTTTTTTTTTTTTTTTTTTTAAAAAAAAAAAAAAACAAAAACTCACCTGAAGTAATCCCTCACTCAACAAATCATTGACACTCCTCTTCTTCACCAACCCCTTCGGAACAGTCAACCCCCCATCGGCAGCACTCTCAGGCAAAATCCCCGTCTGCCTTCCAATAATCTGCAACGCCTGTCCAGCTATGGGATTAACAGCCCCAACAACAACCGGCACAATCTTGGTCGCAACAGGACCAATCTTTTGCACGGTAGTCTTGATGAACCCACCAATGTCATCAAAGATTGACTCGGCGAATACTGCATCTTGCTCGCGGTGGAGATCCACAGACTCTAATTCTCTTTTGCTGAGTTTACTGAGTGCTTGAAGAGCCGCTTCGCCCATCACTGCTCTCTTCAGCAAAACCTCCGTGGCTTCAATATCCTCTTGGGTGGGGCTTGCGGTGGTGATACTGGCAGACTCGGGTTTATTCCCAGAAATAACGGAAAATGCAACATCGAGGAGGTTTTGTTTTCTGAGTAAAGGATTGGCAAGGTTGAACCCTTTAGTGAGGATCGAGCCCAGCGCGTCAAAAGCGAAACCGAATCCCTCGGGTTTGACTTGTCCTTCTTCTACTACAGGGGTAGGAGCCGTCAACAAAAGATTGAGAAAATCATTGGTGCTATTCTCTGAACCGGACTCGGCGAATAGACCGGGGATAGCAGGCGCAGGAGGACCACGGACGACAGGTTTGACGGATGTGTAGTTTGTTGTTGAAAGGATTTGTTGAGCTGCCGCAAGAACAGAAGGAGCCAATTGGATTGCGTAAGATTTATAGCAGGATGAAGTTGGTGCGTGGCGGATATAAGTATCTTTCATGTCGGAGATGATCTTGAGAGTTGCGGGAGAGTCCTCGCCGAGTTTAAGAACGGTTTGAAGAGCCGCTTCGGAAAGGGTTGCGCGTTCGGTGATTCCTTTTGTTGGGTCGGTAGAGGCAGATTCGGCGGAGTTGACGAGAGACGAAAGGGCTGCGCCGGTTGCTGCGGCCAAGGGTCCGCCTAGGATTGGGTATTTAAAGATTGGGGTTTCGAGTAGAGTTTTGCCAACGACGCCGCTGACGGATTTGCCTACTTTGAGCAGGTCGTCAAAGAAACCTTCTGGGGATTGTCCTTGGGGAGGGGTTGGGTTGGGCTGGAAGCCGGTTTGACCTTGGGGGATGCCGTTGTAGGTGTAGGTAGGGGGAGTTGCTACGGGGATTTGAGGAGCGGAAATGCCATTCGAGGCGGGGGCGCCGGTGGTGTATTTGACGAGTTTGATGCCTTGGTAATTACCGACGACGGGGAGTTGACCGGAAAAGACCTTCTCGAGGCCTTCAAGATCGTTGCCGAGGGGTCCAATGGTGCTGCCTTGGTTCTTGTCACCGCCGCCGTAGACGTGAGTGCCAATGACCACCGGCTTGGCGCCCTTGCGGATGATGGGAGCGCCGGACTGGCCGCCAAAGGTTGAGATGCGGTACTTGAGCATGCCGAGTTGGTTTTGATTGGTGGGCTCAAGGTTGTAGGCGATATCGTTGAACTGCTCGTACATGATAGCGCCCTTCTCCTCGCGGCCGTCGTCGTAGGTAAGAACCTTGTCAGCTGGGTAACCGACGACACCGAGCATGTCCTCGCCTTGCTTTGGGGTTGATTTGTAATTGAAGCAACGGAGATTACCAGTGAAGGGACGGTCAAGGCGAATGATGGCGACATCACGGTGGCGGTTCTCACGGCTCATGATCCACTCAGCGGTGGTGACAATCTCCCTGGCGACGCGAGACTGGACCATGGGGGAGTCGGTGTTCTCCCGGCCGTGATAGCCAATGTAAACCTTGATGTGGACGGCACGACCAAGACCGGTTCCGTAGCCAGACCAGTCAAAGACATTGTGGCCGGCGGTGACGAGGGTGTCGGGGCTGATGAGCCAGCCGGTGCCCATCGAGTAGGCGGTGTCGTCCTCAGACTGCCCTTCGTACCGCATCTGGAGCTTGACAATGGAGCGGTACTTGCCGCCATCCTTGATGTCGTTTTCATCAACCGGGGAGCGGTGGTCAGGGTCGAAGACGGACTCGGAAGTTGCATCCGTGGCAAAGCTGCGCTCAGCGGGAGGAGCGGCCTTGGAGGTGTCGAGGGACCAAGTCCCGGCAACTCCGACGTAAGTTTGGGTTGACAAAGACATGTTGTTCAACGGAGTCGGTGATTGAGGGTTGAAGTGGGAAAGTTGAGAGGGCAAGGTACGAATGCAGCTTGAGTTTTTGGGTTCGTGCTGGTCAGAAGAAGTGAGCCAAGTGAGCAGCTAAGACTCCAATATTTATAATCTTCTCCTGGTGAGGGTTGTGTAGACCCTGATGACAGTGAAATCTCGATTTCCTACATGCTTCGTGTCTTCAGCTGGCCCTATTCCGGACGTCATTCCCAAAGCAGAAGCCTCCCAGAGGAGCTATGAGTTATATCCGAGGCCGCTGATGAACATTGTCAATATCACAAGTCTTTGCACAAATACAAGTGGGAATTTTGATGCAGGCTTCAGATAGTTTTTTCAAATCGACGATAGCCGCAGCCGCCCCGGGTGTTGATCTCTCCTCTACTTCGTCATCCAAGCCCTGTTGTTCGAAATATTTATTGATTAAATTTTGGGAGGTCTAGACCATTCTGCTCTGGCTAGATGGTGTTGAGCGGACGTTTGTGTGACAAAACTCTAGTTTTCAGACACTAGTTAGTTTTTCCACTGGAGGCAAAGTCTGTAGTAGGCTTGGCTTGAAGACAGCTGAAGAAAACCAGGTCTAGAAGCTTTTTGTTTTCGAGCTCATTTTATTTCTTCCGAGAAAATGTGCACAAGTGAAGTCATTTCCTTGGTCTATCATGGCACTGCGTGAATTACCATGCCGCATGTTGAAAAGACACATAGTTTAGCGCCCCACCGTCAAGTACAAAGCTGAGCTACAGTGTCGTGAAGCTATGCGATTTCATCACCAATATTTCAGCCAAAGCACTTATCCATCCATCTAGGCCGCTGTTGGCCGTTCTGGCCATACTCGCCAAGGACGCCACCCGGAAGTCAGCCAGGGGAAGGGCAGTCAACGCAGACTCTTGCTTCAAGTATTTAAAAGTCCTCTCGGAACCTCAAAACAATGGTCGCATGCATTCAATCTGAAGAGAGTTAATACTGTGATCCAAACACAGCTGAAATGCTGAAAATGGAAGGGGAGTGACGATATTGCGGACATGGAGCTAATGCAGGTCATCACAATGTTGACAGGGGCAAGGAGAGGAAGCGCGTCTTCTGCTTGAAAAAGAAAATATGAAAATAAAATTAAAAAATAAAAACAAATCGGAGTGCGAACAGCACCTGCGGAGTTAAACCATTTGTTTTCTTCCAAAAAGAAAAGATCTAGAATTGTTTTTGACTGGAAAGGTTTCAATAGTTCGGGCATTGACTGAACAATGGCTGGCTGAAAAGGGTGGGCGGGATTTATATTCGGGTACCTGGATAATGACAGTTGCGTAATATTACTGAAATAATCCGAAGGTGGGTGGAAATAGAAACCGTGGATTGGGGCAGAAAACTGTTCAAGTTGATATTAGTGATGCTGCGTGACGGCTCTCTAGAGCCCATACAGTAAGGTAAACACCAACAAATTGAAGCGATGCATACAATATTCATTCCCCCTTGACCGTTTGTTAGTGTGGTTTTTGAGCGTATTTATTTTTAAGAAATACCCCTTTATTTGCGCTTTTTTTTTTTTTTTTTTTGTTTTTTTTCTTTTTTTCTTTTTTTAAAAAAAAATCATTTGCTTAAATTCATGCCTTTTTTTTTTTTTTTTTTTTCATAAAAAGATATTCTCACCATCCAATACAACGTTAACAAACGTTCACGTGGGTCGTAGGGGTATTGTACGATATTGAATGAATATATCAAACGGAACCTCACAGTTCCAGTGAGGCATGGCCACTAAAAGCAGCTGTGGGTTTTTGCTCCTCTCCATGACTTGTCAGGTTCGTTCCGGGGGTAATAGAGTGTTGTCTACAGTTTGGGCAACAGCGTATTCCTTGAATGCCATGATGGAGATGGTGATGACATGGGTTTGGTTTGAAAAATGACTGAAGATCAATGAATGGTTTCTGAAAGCGGGAGCCCACTAATTCATTCGACTGTGATCCAGCATAACGTAATTTTGAAATTTTCATTCAGTCTGATGGCAATGGCACTGGCGGTCATGGTTCAGATGCTTTTTTGTCCAGAGAAAGAAGGGGCAATACGGAATGTATGATGTGTCAGCCAGCCGTTGCCGGACTGATTATGTCTGGCCAATTCAATAGCGGTTTCGGCACATCAAAAATAGAGAATGAAGGAGAGCCGGACCTCCGGCTCGGGGCGGATTTATGGGTGGGGCAAGTCCCCGACAATTTACCCCAGACACTCAAATGAACCCCTGTCTCTCCCAAGTGATTTGCTCCTTCTCGGACCTCCCCCGCTCGTCGGCCCGTGTTCAAGATTTTGGGACACTGAGACGTTGGGAACAAGAGGGAGCAAGTTGGTGAAGAAAGATGTCCAAGAACCAAACTGTCAGGAATATTGGTTTCATGTATGCGTTGCATTGACGGTTGAGAACTTGGTAAGATGGGGAACCGATGTCGATCAATGTGTGGAAAGGAATTTGCAAAAGAATCTGTTGGCCGAGATTGGTGGATGGAAGAGAATCTGGTAAAAATCTAAAAAGGTCGAGATTTAAATCGTCCAAAAAAGAAAGGGCGTCGTTGGGTTTTATATCTCGGAAAATGATCGACATCAAGGCCATAAGTCGGGAGCACAAAGTTCTGACTGAGCTATGGAGAACCTCTTGCAATCAGATCTGGGGTAAATGATCTTAAAGTCTGACAAAGAGAAATCGATCCTCGCTCGGGTACCTGGGGCTTCCCGCGGCCGCGATTGGTAACCTTGCCGACCTGGACAGAGCCTCATGTGTCATGGTATTTTCAGCGGAGCATTGGTGTTTTCAACCGACAAAATGCTATGTTGCACCAAAAACGCCACAGGAAGTCGGGCTGTCGTCTCTATCGTGCCCCGATCAAAAGGCGAGAAAAGCCGAGTCGGGGCCGAATTTTGTGACGACGGGAGCGGAGGATCTCCAACAGGGGGACTTGACCACCGATATGCAGAACTTTCCGATGACAGCCAAGATAGTGTTTCCTGCCAAAAGGAGCAAGCACAGACAACAAAAATAAACTTTGGACGGGTCAGACTCGGCGAGGAGGCCGATCATCATCCGGTTTTCCTTGAACCCAACGCCCTGGGAAGGCGTACATGCCACAGTGTGTCATGTCACACACAACTTTGTCAAAAATGAGCTGGAAATCTTTGTTTGCTTGACGAATTGCATCTCGGCCGCCGCACCGTCTCACGCAATGTCCGTTAGGCGCACCCAGTGTCCGGCCTTCCTCCAACGTGGTCCGACGGGACAGCCGATGATCTTCTTTTGACCACCTCTTCACAGACAGCAAATAGCCGGGACACAACAGGCATATATAAAGATGCATATGCTCTCTCAATCTCCATCCCCAATCTCCATCCTCACAGCACTCTCTCTTTTCTTGTACTCGGATACCCAGCAGGTCACTTGGCATTTCTCGTATCTTTAACATTTTCATCTTTCATCTCAAACTAACCGCAAATATGCCTGGTATTACCAACAACGGAAGCAAGTACGATGCCATCCCCGGTCCTCTCGGGTTGGCATCTGCTTCCCTCGAAGACAAGGTCGCTCTCGTGACTGGTGCTGGTACGTACACAACACACTGCAGATGCATGGACCATAACGTTTTTACCCCAACTCTTGTCCGGATGTGACCCCTTTCCCCCATTTCCCCACACCACCCGATCAAAGGTCCTTGCATCGGGCTTGGTAACACAGCGGGACACATGCAAGGCGGACGGAATGTGATTTGCTGACCCACACCCCAATTTTAGGCCGTGGTATCGGCAGGGAGATGGCCCTCGAGCTCGGACGTCGCGGCGCAAAGGTTATCGTGAACTACGCCAACAGCGAAGACACCGCCAACGAGGTCGTCCAGCAGATCAAGAAGAACGGTTCCGACGCTGTCGCCATCAAGGCCAACGTCGCCAACGTCGAGGACATTGTGCGTCTCTTCAAGGAGGCCAAGGAGAAGTGGGGCAAGATCAACATCGTCTGCTCCAACAGCGGTGTCGTCTCCTTCGGCCACGTCAAGGATGTCACCCCTGAGGAGTTTGACCGCGTCTTCTCCGTCAACACCCGTGGTCAATTCTTCGTCGCCCGCGAGGCTTACAAGCACCTCGAGGTTGGCGGTCGCTTGATCCTTATGGGTTCCATCACCGGTCAGGCCAAGGGCGTTCCCAGACACGCCGTCTACTCCGGCAGCAAGGGTGCCATCGAGACCTTTGTCCGGTGCATGGCTATTGGTAAGTTGCCCGTCTCGTGGGTGGATATGAACACGTATCTGATAATTTTCCAGACTTTGGTGACAAGAAGATCACCGTCAACGCCGTCGCTCCCGGTGGCATCAAGACCGACATGTACCACAAGGTCTGCAGAGAGTACATCCCCGATGGCGAGAAGCTCGATGACGAGGGTGTCGATGAGTATGCTGCTGGCTGGTCTCCTCTCCACCGTGTTGGTCTCCCGATCGACATTGCCCGTGTCGTCTGCTTCCTCGCCTCCCAGGATGGTGAATGGGTCAACGGAAAGGTCATTGGCATTGACGGTGCCGCCATGATGTAAATTGGTGCTATAAGATATGAGAAGGAGCTGGGTGTAATTTCTGCTGTTTTGAGTAGAGTACTTGCCGGTATTGTATGATTGGACTGGTGGGTGAATAATCTGGGTTACATAGAGGTTGTTTTCGTTTTGCTTTTGGATCAAGATTTGGAGATGGGATGGCAATGTAGGAAGGTGATGTTGGGGATCATGGGAGTAGTATAAGTGGAAGAATAAACCAACAATACGCCCCATTTTTGGTTCCCGAGTCCCCGTTGACTAATACTCGTTGCTCTCCCTCTCACAAATCCCAATCCTCAAGCTCATACTCGGGCCACTCTCAGCGAATCCCCATGGTCCATTCCGCATTTGCTTCTGCACCTCCAAATATCCACACCGCAAAATGGGCAGTTTTTTATCTTGACATAACACCAATCTCTGCAGCAGCAAATTTAAATTCCGCACGTGCATTTGTCGTGACAGTAAAGAGATTTGACACATTTTTTTGCACACAGATGGTGAGCAGCAGAGGTAAAAACGCTCTTCTCAGCAGGAAAGCATGTGAGTACAGAAAAGGGATAGAAGTATTCGTTAGATGGGAGATGCATTGAGGTAGAGTGGAGGGAATCTGTCTTGGACAATTAGGTGAGGCGCAGAAGGGTTGTGAGGTGTCGATGAAAAGTTTGCAGGTTATTAGAGGGTCAAGGTAGGGTTTGCAATGGATATTGGTGGGTTTGAGGGGGAGGTTGCTGGGTGAGGTTGGGTTTAAGTTAGCGAAGTCGGAGGGTGCGTTGAGCATAGGGGTTTTCAATCTTGAAGATTTGGATGATGTTTGATGATCAGAGAAGGATGCGCAGCGCATAGACGGCCAGTTGCAGATAGAGTCTTGGTGGAGAATGGAGATTGTCTGTGCAGTTTTGGTTGCTTCTACAACTACCTATCTTCAGATATTCATGCTGAAAGCTCGTCCTTTTGACAACATTGCCTGTGTATTCAGAGAAGGCTATCATCATAGTTGTCATCCGCCATGACTTCATATATATACGAATAGTCCAACCCTCCATGCAGGGGGAACTCCCCATTACACTCAAGATGGCATCCATCGCAATCTCCTCTACAATAAGCATATCCTCCGCAGTTGGGGCACTGACGAAGTGCGCCATCGCACTTAGTGCGGCAATGGGAAATAATACTGCTGCAGGGAATGTCAACAGGACAGCGAGGTTGTCGCCGCCATGGCAGTATAATGTTTTTATGCATTTGCCGCATACTGTCCGGTCACATAGGTCGCAAAACTCGAAGGATTTTGTGTGATTCCCAACAGGGAATGGTTTTGGGCACTTCGATTTCGCAGTTGCATTGGTCTGGGGATAGAGTGAAAGTTGTCAGAGGTCCGGATGTGGTCGTGCTGATGGTGTCCTCGGTTGTGGTGGTCTTGGCGGAAACTTTGATGTCGGTCTCCGCCTTGGTGTCGGTCTTCTCGTTCTTGATGCTTCCTGCTTTGGTGGTGCCTTCTCTCGCCATGGCTTTGTTGACAGTGGGCTCGACCGTCAAAGGCTTGGAACTCTTGACACTTTCTTCATGTGCTTCGAAACGTTTCTTGAAACACGTTTGACATGGTCTTGGTTTCTTGAAACTCGAGCAGTTTCTCCACTGAATGTATCGGCAGGTAATCAGGTTGCATGAGAGTCAGGCATGCTGTTTTCAGTATTAGAATGGTAGCCATAATCAACATAGAAGTTGCTTACATGTTTTTGCCGACAACGGATAAAGAAAATCTCATCCTCATGGCCTTCGTATCCGCATTTCAGAGAAAGGCCCGTATCTTTTGCGCCACAAGTTTTCTCGGCACAGAATAGGTTCTGGCATTGCTTGCATTTACTGATAGGAACCTCGCACCATCTGCACCAGGGTTGTCCCCTTACTCTGGGCACGCTTGGCAGATGAGGCTGCGTCATCTTCCGGTGCTGGTCGTCGGCCATTTGAGGCAGAAGCGGTTGACATCTTGGAGACTTGCGTGTTGAAGTTCTTGGAGGTGAAAAAGGTCAATAAACTCGGAGTGACGCGCCCGAAGGCTCCAAGATAAGTTTGGGACTTTGGAAGATGCTTAGCGGATGAGCGCATTATGATTCGGATTACCCAAATGGACTCCGAGCCAGGCAGAGCCCGGGAACAGATTACCTATTATGGCTAGTTGAATCATGTCATTTGTTATAGTTTTGTTTAAATCAATCCCACTGGGGGTTGCTGGGCCACGCCTTCCTTCTATGGGAGGGTTAGGGTTTGGTTTCACCCAAGTAAACACATCCCCCCTTTTTCAATGTTTTGACCAATGAGTTGAGAACCTTTTTCTTCTTTTTTCTTGAAAAACAAATTTAATGTCAAGAAAGAAATGACAGAAAAATTATCGCATGCTGATCGAGGCCAAGGACCAGGTCGAGCCAAGTCCAACTCATAAAATGGCAGCCTGAGGGGCATACGTAAGCTCCCAAGCAGAATGCACATCGCATAACTTTTAAGATCAACCTCCTTTCAAAACCCAAGTGACAAACTGTTTCTTTGCTTCTAACTTTTGGAAAACACGATCTTCTTTCATGTATCAAAACGCAGATTACCGTCACCTCTTTGCCTTTACCTTTATGTTCCTGTTATGCGGGACACTTTTCATCACCAAAATGGTCAAGAATAAAAATGACAAACAAGAAGAATCTCCCTCCATCGAAAATGAAAAAAAAACCTCCGAGCCCGAGGATCTAGACCCTGAAAAAGCCGACGCCCTCCTCAGAAAGCTCGAACAAGAAATGAAGGATGACCAGTCACGTCGATATTGCATGCGTTCATCTCGTTGGCCAGGGACAGAGGCTTTAATTTCCCAACTCAAAGACGGAATTGCAAAGGAAAAGAAATTAATCACTACGGACCCGGAAAACGCTCAAGTCCATACCAGCAAGGCTAAAAATATTGAAGTCGTCTTGGATTGGATATCTGGAGACGAGGGAATGCTTCCGATGGATCTCTTTATGCTCTGGGCATTTGATGGAAGGGTTCATGTGGAATATGAGCGGAATTTTTGGAATAGATGGTGGCCTGCTGGGAGGGGTCTGGAGGTTTGTGCTATTGTAAGTTTTTTTCTACCACCTCACCTTGTTGAAAAATTGGTGACTGATGACCTGCAGAGTGGAAGATATGAGTATAATGCGAAATTGAGAAACTTGAAAGTGAAGAAGACTGAGCGTCTACAGGAATCGAGTTATAAAGTTGAGACTTAGGAACGGAGACCTATCAGAGACGAGGATTATTGGAAGCATATTTTGGCTCCTGATTCTGACATTTGCCGGTTGCCAGTATGATGAGAGTTGACGTCCCTGAAGAAGAGTTGCTAAAATCTATTCAAATAACGCAAAAAGAACCAAACGCCTAAACCCCCACTTTTCTATTTGATGCCTATTAATTCCGGTTCCAAGTGTTTGTTGCTTTGGCCAGTTCTACCCAGTTGACCGGTATATATGCAGGTCTAACAAATTTGTAATAGCCGTCTTCATGTTCCTTGAGGACACAGGGAAGTTCAGAGTCTGACCCGCGGAACAAAACTGCCGCGTCGTAGCCTGCCTCGAGCACTCCTGGACATTGTCCGCAAAGACCGTTTTCCGTAGTGAAAAAATGGTTGGAAGAATCTCCGGTTTCTAGCTCTAGCCTAGTTGAACGTCTGATGGCCACCAGTAGTGGGGAGGCTCTATTGTATCTCTCGACGAGAAAATCCTGGGGCACACGTGGGCCTTCATCAAGAGCGAGAAAATGATCAAAGAGACGCAGTAGCTACTTTGGTGGCGAGTAGTCTGCGCCGGCGTATATGTCCTCCTCCGCCTTCATTGTTGCCGCCAGGATTTTCCAAAACGGTTCAATCACTTCAGGAGCCCACCATGCAGCTGCTTTGGCAGCTTCCTGGTGTTGTCTGAACCCGGATCTCAGAAAGATCTTGAGTGCTTTGATGCCTTTCTCTTCTGTCGAGTCGATAGTGTTGTGTCTAATTATTTCATAATAGCTTTTTAACAAAGCTATTCTCTTATGCGCAATCTGCAGGTCGAGTTCGTATCTGGGGATGTAGGGTTCCAATTCGCGCACGCAGTAAGTCACTATGCGGTCAACCAGGGTTCCATAAGCCATCAAGATATTGCACGGCTGCTCCATTGAGACGTTCATTGGTTTGCGACGCCTCCCTTCTTCGTCCCGTGTTTTTAATAAGTTAATAACATAACGCTGTGAATGGGGCAAGTCTAGCACCCATGACGGCGAGTTTGGGTGCCGATTATTTGAAAGGGTTGGATAAATGAAATAGAGGTCGGAATACCATTCACTAGTCAATGTCGTGATTGTGGCATGCATAAATACCTCCCAGGTGGCTTTCTCGTAACTCGGGTTCAACATCGTTTGATAACCTGGGTGTATGATCCCAAGTAGACCATATACCATATCGTGGTGGGTTGTGGCGCGAAAAGATCATATGAATTGTAGTGCTGTCGATAAGTCTATTTCGGCATTGTGAGGATATGTTGTTCTCTTCGATCTCGAAACTGTTCCCCGAATATATTCAGCTCACTGATTCGTAAGGCCTGCTCACGAAACCTGCGGATTAGCATGAGGCGAACTCTCTGTACCTTGGTCCTAAGACCTTCAAGTCCATCATGACCCCGACGAAATCTATGTGCTGTGAAAATGGCTGTTCATTCACATGCCCGTGCAAAGGATGACCATCTAATAGACTTGGTCCCAATAATTTCCAATGGGTCGTAACGGGAAAGTGCCAACTCCTGGACAACCCAGAGTCCGGAGAACCAAGGTCGACATATGATGCTCAGGAGGGCCATGGCTAACTCGAAGAGATGGTCTGCAGATGACGAGAGGGTGCATGGGCTGTTTTGCATGATATATGAAACTGCTTCGTCAGTGTGGTCTGTTGCAGCCCCAAGCCAGATCCACACGTCAGTCACGCGCGAATATATCTCTCTCATGAGTGGAAGCTGCGTCCTTTTCTCGTCCAAGTTGTTGTGTTGGATGCAGATAGCGTCAATCCAAAATCGTGCCGAAGTGACACGGTTGAGCCTTCGAATATGGAGCAATGCCCCAAAGAGCTGCAGCCCAACCGTGACGGGTATGCCGTTGATCCAAATAACGTATTGGGGCTGATTTGCGTCACCCCATGCGTATGAAAGGGCTCGATACTTCTTTTTTGCCGCTCGGCTCAGCGAGGTGTTCTCCAAGCTGCAACAGATTGCTGTCCCGCAATCTCCTGCTTCGTATTCGGGTCATTTGCAAATGTTTCGCAGTACAAAGTATAGGATTGGAAAAAAGAAGAAATAGAAAAAGAAAGAGAAAGAAAAAGAGAAAAAGAAAGAGAAAGAAAAAGAGAAAGAGAAAGAGAAAGAAAAAGAGAAAAAGAAAGAGAAAGAAAAAGAGAAAAAGAAAGAAAGAGAATAATTTCCGATTTATACTTCAAGTATTAATTAAGGCAGGGTATAGCTAGCTACCTTCTGTATAAGGGACCAAATAGAGCAATTCTGTACGTATCACCAACTGAACCAGTGAACAATGCCAAAAATTAAAGAAAACACCTGAGACCGGATGATAGCTACCTACTAAACAAAATATAAACAATTCAATCTCAACTTGAAACTTGATCATGTTCTATCCACAGCAAACAGTTGCTTCCTCTGTAGCCGATGTCTGTCCACCCCTAAAATATCTTGTCAGCAATTAAACCTCTCTAGATTTTGCGGATCAAAGAGAAGAACTTACAATCCCAAAGTCTCCCAGTGAAACACAAAACTGCCGAGGTACGCTCCAATGAAAATGCATATGATGATGTAACCGTTATAATACATTGCCAACCTATCATCACCAACACCATTAGCACTTGGCCTCTCAAGCCCGTCAAAAGGAAAAAGAGAATAGAAAAAAGCACACTTACAACATTACGAAATACGCAACAGCAAACTGTAACATATGCAACAAAGCCCTAATCGCCTGCTCCAAAAAGTTCGGTCTGTACCCTTTACTCCTCGTCACACAAGTCGACGGAGAAACATCTCCCTTCCCACTACCACTCGTCACAACACTCGTTGCCGTCGCCGCCTTTTTCAACAAATACCGATCATACTCCTTCACGCTCCTTCGCAAAAGCTCCAGAGTCATGACAAGCAAGACAACTCCGATGCAAGAGCCGGCAAACATTCCTGAGGACTTGATATGCCATGATCGGGTGATAAAGCAAGAGTCTATCGTGTTCCAATTCCATAACATCTAGACGGAAAAAAACGTTAGCCGAAAAAAAAAAGGATTCGCTTCTGTAAGTAAGTGGAGAGGGACGGCATACGGAGATTTTGCATGAATTCCCGCCCATACCACCCATAGAGTGGGATCCCGGAGTGGTAGCCGCCGCTGCGGGAGCGGAAGAAGTGGTGGTTGCACCCGACATGTCATGTCCGCTGTGGTCCATTTTTGTTGTTTTTGATGGGGATTAAAACTGTGGACTGCAAGAGAGGGAGAGTCTGGGAAACAAAATCGAGATGAAAGGAGTTGACCACGCTTTTTATCTTTGTCTGTGCCGCCCTGTTGTCCCAACCTTGATGGGCAGCTTTTTTTTACTCTTTCTCTCTCATATCCTTCTCAAACCCCCACTCTTGTGCTTTACAAACCGTGTGACTGCGTTGTCTTGCAGGCAGGATGAAGGTATCAATGGGACGAAAGCTTACACCCTGGAACCTGGTTTACGGGATACGAAGTGGCACTGTGGCATGTTGGTAAAGTCTTGGCGAACGCCAGTTTGCTCTGGTTCTTGTTATCTGACCTCCTTCCTCACCGAGAAATAACAGAATATGGTTCACAAAGCAATAATACAACCCATTTTCCCACGGTTTTTTTTTTTTTTTTTTTTTTGAAAACATCGCTTAGACACCTGCAGGATAATGACATTGTAGAAAAATGAAAATGTCGTTACCGATCTGAAAGATGACTTTTATCTTTGGGAATCGTGAATCATTTTTTCCTTCATCTTTTTCTCAAACACAATAACAGTTTTGATCAAAACCATTGTCTTCAATTCATCTGATATCAAAAAAATGAACAGGGATTGTGAGCACATTTGCGTGGATTTTGTCACCCAATTTTGGACACAAGTGGACACCCACACCTCTGTTCCACGAATCCACGCACTCGCATCCCGCGACGTGATTCGATCTTTGTTAATGCCAAGACTACCTACGCCGTGATCCTCGGTCCAAGTTCAGACCGACAGATAATTCCGATGCAGCTTGTGAGGTTATGATTTTCAAATTAGTCAGATTCGGGCAGTGTTGGTGTTTAGTTCATGTTGTCGCTCATTGGATTGGACAACGATGATGATAATGTGACCATAGATTCACGCTGTTCTTTGACGGTTCCTGTTTCCCCCACGCAGTCTGCCATGTGAGAAGGTTGCTGTGCCCCATGTGTACAGAGAAAATGTATCTGAAACCCACTCATTCGATAAAGGAAAGCAACAAAGGAAGAAAGGTACCCAAACAAGAAACAAAGGTGAAAGGCCGGAACAAAACCGGGATTCTCCGCGGAGATGTGGGGCCGTCCAGAGCAACATACCGGCGAGGTGTGGATCCCGGTACCCCGTGTGCCGGGGAAGTCCTCGTTTTCAAGCATCAAATAATCTCAAATGACACTCTAGGGTTATCATCCTTCAATGCCTCGCCCTTCATTATTCCGTGAACATAGGCTGCTCCAATCAATTTTCCGCACCAGGTGTTCTCCGAAACATGTTATCCTCTAAGAATGAACGGGATATCAAAGCCGGGCTAAGCGAAATATTAGTCAATGGGATATGCCATGTTTGATTATAAAACTTACAAAGACACACACGAGGTCGCCAGGGAGAATATGATGAGGTCCGAGACCGAACAGGCCGCTATCTGTGCTAAAAACCCGGTTATCCTGCAGAAATGAAGCAACGAAGAGGAATTCAATGTGATGTTGTGCCGTCAAGGACTTTAGTTGATCATAGCGAGTTTTAAGCGTCTTTGAAATATGAGGTAGGTTCTCACCCCCACTCAAATTCATCATCCAAAAGGTCCAGTAGTCACCGCCGGTGAACGCAGTCAGGATAACGACATCCTCCACTCACGTCGGTTTAGGATATCCTGCCTGACAGTTTAGGTGCGCAAATGCCTCCACAGAGTTGAGAAATCCGCGCAGATTGGTTTGGGCCTGTCTTTGAGCAGAATACCCGAAGGCCCTAGCTTCTTCACAATGCCAGCCACAACACCGTCAAGCATGAGCATAGGTCCTTGGACAGTAAGCCTTATACGCTGCGCCCTACACCCTCCAGCCTCGTATCTGTTTAAATAGGCACCATCCCCAAGCATCAAACTTCTCGGGTGTGTTTGTGACCAGTCTGGAACCCATGACGGCAAGCCATCCATCCTAGCAGGTGACCTGCACCAAGACAAGATATGAAGACGACTACCTCCGCTTCCCAGAATGACAGCTGTGACAGAGGTATATAGCTCAGCGCATATCTGGGTATAGTCGACCCTAAGTCCTAGTTCCTGGGTATCCTTTGCCATACCCAAAAAGCCGAATCATAGTCATGTGGCTCGGTTGCCTGAAGTCTCCAGTACTTAGCCAAAAGGTCCCCCAAGGCATCTTGGTTTGCCTTTGTAGGAGCCCCGGATCTCAGAACAGGCGGATGAGCCTGGACCACAGACCCCAGTTGAGCGACCCTAGCCCTCCATGCTTTGACGTCAATACCGCTCGAAATGTGCGATAAGGCCGTGTCAAATAGATTCAGAACTGCCGACCGAGCTGCTTTGAGCACAGATAAAGGAACAGACATGCTGACTGTGGCGAAGATGCAGAAGACTAATGAACAACCCGCGAAGGGCATCAACCGGAAACTTTAATACGCTGTGGCGGTTAATTCCTACTGAATCCTTGATACGGGACCAGGCATCAGATACCGAAAAGCCTCTCTTGATTTGAGTTTGCGCATATGGAGTAAATCAGTAACTAACTTCCCTCGTTCCACCAAGCTGGGTTTCTCCAAAAACTGTCGTTCCAGTTCTGCCAAAGCGTAAAGGTAGGTCGATGCTATGTCGCTGTCCTTGCCCCCGCTCCCCAACCAGGACACAACAAACTCACACTGAGAAAAAATGGTGCCCATAATCTGGACCTGCTCGCTCTTTTCCGTGTCATCGTCTTGGTTGATGCAAATCGCATCGATCCAAATCGGCAGAAGGCGGTCGTGACTGATTCGGCGTTGTATATTGATCAAACCATCATACAGGTTCTTCCCGACTTTGAACACTTGACCGTTGATGGAGGTTTTTTTTCTTTTTGTCTGATCACCCCAAACATAAGAAAGGGCCGAAAAACGGGGTTTGTCATCCAGAGATACATGTCGCAAATACAGATTTGGCGTTGCGTGTCGTTGAGGCGCTCCTTGAAGGTAAAAGAAGTCGTGTTTCTCGTCGCTCAGTATTGAGCTCGCGATAACCAAATTTTTGACCGGTTTGTGCGGAAAAATCGGGAATCAATGTCGGAAACTTGTCCCTGGATATGGAAAGGTCAAGCCGTTGTTGCGGGGCCTGCATTGTGATTGTTTTGAGTTGATGGTGTACTATACGAAGTAGGTGGGATGTAAGAGGCGTAGAGTGATGACGAGAAAAGTTCACATTCGGAGAAAGTGAGGAAGCCCTGCAGGGTGGAATTAATACCCTTAAAACCGGATAGCCCTCAGCTGCAGCCTGCACAGATTGAAGACTATTGGATGCCGCCTGCCGTCATTGGCCTCCGTGCTTCCAATGAAACCTGAAAGTCTTGTATTGAGAAGGTTGGGCCATTTTGGCAGAACCTTCCGCTCTGGTATAATCTATTTCTCGACAAATGCACAAAAATAAGGAAAAAGATAATAATGTGAAAAAATAGAAAGAAAGAAAGATCTGGATCTTGATCCTGAGCCACGTTTAGATGAAAAGGCTGGCCGTCACCTATTGCATTGACTCCCTAAGAATAAGTTTAAATCCATATTCATCCACCTACGCCCGACACTGAGCCAAATCAGCTGCCACTCTGGCACAAAGACTCCTCTGTTCCGCCAAATCCGCCTCAGACTCAAAGTCCCCGGCATCCACATCAAGGCAGGCAACGGTCACGCCAGTGTACGTATCGCCGCAAAGGCCTGGCAAAGAACTTTTTGCAATCTCCACTATCCTATTGCGAATAGTAAAAGGTTCCTCATAGGGAGACTCGTCCGCCAGCCTCCGGAACATGTCGTCTATTGACATCCACATACCAAGTTCAAGAAGCACGATACCGAGGGAATACACATCAAAAGTGTGGCAGTAGGGCCGATCTGGATATAACTTTTTATAGGGATGGTGTTTGATGTCGAGGGAGATTCGGTGTCTCTCGGGACCGAGCGCGTATCCGCCGACTGGTGCACTTGGGCCAAATCTATGGGAATGTTCACTGTCTTGAGATCAGGACTCTTCTTGATCTCGAAAATCTTGATTGTCGGCAGAAATCTCATTCAGCAACGTTTTGCCATTTGAACTCGGTCTCTTCGCCCTTGGAGTTCGCTTTGACTTGGTCTGGCCTCGAAAACTGGTAGCCCAGGAAAACCAGGCGGGTGAAGTCGATGTTCTCCATGACTTGCGTATTAATTGCTCGCTATCTCTGGGAAAGAAATAGATCGCTTCACTCCGAATATTTTTATGCAACCATCCAGAGGCATGAAGGAAGGAAAGACTTTGGACCAACTTCTGAGCCAGCTCATAGCGTTGTCCAAGGGGAGGTTTCTTGGCTGACTTCAACGCCCCTAGAGCATCATGCGGTTTCCTGATTATAATGTCGTGCACGGAACGCCCTTTTTATGATGGCCAAGAGTGAGGGGAAGCTCAAAGACAATGGCGATAGATCCTCTTCGACGGAACTCCACCAGACCTATGACACGAAGACAGTGCAGCCGTTTCACACACACCTCAAGCTGAAGCATCCGACCCAGTTTGATGATGTTTGACCTTACCTGAGGGGACAATTCCATTTTGCCCTCCTCGTTGGGAAGGCGATAGTTGTGTTCTTCTAATAAGACGGTCTTTCGTTGAGAAAGCCACACAGCCATTCTCTCCGCATGTCCTCTCCCCAGGTCCAAATCCTTCTCATCAATGGAAAAAATACTGGCTTCTTCGTCTTTGATGATTTTTGCATTCGGAGCGGAAGAAAGCATTCGGCTGGTGATTAACTCTCTCAGATATACGAGGGAACCCGTTGAGGTATGTGTGACAAGGGCTTGAAGGTAAGGGCTTGGAATAGGGCTTGTATTCAAATCAATGTAATAATCTGTTATGGCCTCAAAGGTCCTTGCCTTCCTACAATCTGAACTGGAAGATCAAGGCCTACTTATACCCGTGGAAGCCCTCCATGGCTTCCACTGTCTCCTGGGTCCTTCACTCGACCAGAGGCCTCCTTTGGGCTTGGTCATGATTGCTAAGAATTCAGGTTTTCTGACTCAGAGGTCCTTCTGCTTCCTTCATGCAGACCCATCCCGTGTCGCCGACTTTCCTGACCAACCATCCTTCAAGATGCAGTGCTTCGGGCACCTGGACGTGCAGGAGCCGGCCGCCCATGGGAGCCCTACTATATTGGTAGGCTCCTGAGGCTTCTTGGCCTGCTTGTTGTCCTGTTAGCTGACCTGGCACACTGTGAGCGATTCAGTCATGGAATGCCGTGTGACAGCATGCGAGGTATTTGCATTGCGTTAGAGTTGAAAAAAAAGGAAGAAAAAACACCATCTTGCTGTCATCCTGGTTGGGATAAACCCGACACACAGAGGAGCAAGCTTGATGAGGAGTTGACCTGAGGTAGTTATGTCGTTTGCCAGCAAAACGGGTACAGTTCTGTTGACTGTCTCCCCGGATAGGTTGACTGTGTCTTATTTCTTTTTTCCATTAACTTAACCCTGAAAAACATTCTTCTATTACTTGAGAATAAATCGGTTTTCTTGTTTTAAAAAGGCACGTTTTATTTCAAAAAGATATAACGTTATCTTATTTCAAAAAGGCATTTTATAATCAACTACAAATATCGCGCTATTGAACATAGGCCGTTGATGAAGGATACTTATGCCTCTGATCATAAACATGCCTTTTTGCAACAAAAAAAGCCTATTTATTTTAAAACAGGCCTGATCAATAAGTAAAAGGCATTTTGAATAATAGAAAGAACTATTATAAATAAAGGGGCCTTCCTTAAACGAAAAAGGCCTTCGGAAAAAGTAGATAGGCCTTTTCGATACCACAAAGGCATGTTTATGATCAGGAATGGGGCTAACAAACGTTCAAGGGGGGGGGGGGGGTGGAATATTGTATGAACACAAATGTAAAGGGACTCAGAAATACTACTTAATTAGACTATCACCAAATAAAAGAAAAACTATTCTCGCTAAGACCACATCTTGGTCTAATATCCTTCAGAGAGAAAGCCAAACGTATCGCTGCCTATCAGCACATTGTAGACCCTGTTGCTCAAGCCCATGAGTACCAAGAACCAATGGATATTACCCAACCTGAACGCCAAAGTCCCTAAAAATGGGTATCACAACTCACACAGAAACTACCCCAAGAGTTGATAAAACGACAGAAAATACATGAACAGAAAAAAAGGAAAGAGAGGGAAAGGCGTCCCTTATCGCATCGGTGTAGCTGTATCCGACCCAGTCATGAAAGACTAGCTTTAAGCACCATTGGCATTCTTCTGTGCCGCAGAAACCTCCTCAGTCTGCTTGGCCAAGTGTCCAAATTGCCACTCGGGGAGGGTAATACCGGTTTGCTCGTTGATGGTAGTCATGAGAGGAGGAAGCATCTGATAGATGTTGCGCATGGTAGCAACACCACCAGCGGATCCACTAGCAGCGCCAGCACCATCGGCACCAGCCTCAGCGCCCGTGTTCCAGATGCTGATCTTGGGCTGGAGACCGCGAATAGCCTCAGCGTTGGCCTTGGCAAGCTCAACATAGGTGCCCTTCTCAATCATCATGTACTGCAACAAACCAGCGGGACCACCGAATGCCTCGCTCATCTTGGCGTAGGCCTCAGCCATTGCCATCATACCCTGAGCGTTCTTGGTCTCGCTCTCGAGACGAGCCTGAGCCTGGTTGACGGTAGCGTGGCTCCAAGCCTCAGCGTTCTGACGGGTGCGGTAGGCAGCGGCATCGGTGTCAGCCTTGACCTTGTACGCGCCAGCCTCGGCCTTCTGTTTATCCTTCTCAAAGTTGGCCTTGGCCTCGGCTTCAATTTCGTACGCGTGGGCATCAGCTGCCTGCTGCTTGGACTCGCGCTCGATGGTGGCCTTGACGACCTCGGTGGCACGGAGACGTTCAGTCTCAGCCAGGGCACGCTTCTGCTGCACCTCGCGCTTGAGCTCTTCGTCCTGTTTCTCAATGCTGCGCTGGGCGGCGACGCGGGAAATCTCGACGTCACGGCTGAGTTCGGCCTTGCGGGTGTCGAGAACGGCCTCGGCGGAGGCACGCTCAATGTCGCGCTCGGTCTTGGCTACGGCGGTCTCGGCGTGAATCTTGGAGATCTCACGCTCCTGCTCGCCTTTGCGCTTGGCTTCACCGACGTTACCGCGGAGTTGGGCCTCGGCGACGTCAATTCTGTTAAGGAGTCAGCAACCGTAGAGATGTGATGAAAAAGACAAGAAAAGAAGTACGTACCTGGCTTGGTTAGTAGCACCCTCGTGGGCCTTTCGGCTGAGAGACTCAAAGTAGATGGAGTTGGGAGCATCCTTCAGCTCCTTGACGTTGGCATTGTAAATCTTGAGACCAAACTGGTCCAACTCGCTCTTGATGTTGCGGAAAATGCGGCGCTTGAATACCTCACGCTCGGTGAAAATCTCCTCCATCGTCATGCTGGAAACCAGCACACGAGTCTCACCCTCGATGATACCCTTGACGATGTTTTCGAGGAATGCCCTGTCGGTATCCTTCTTGTCCCGCCCAGAATCAGCCAGAAGCATGGCATACTTCATCAAGGAATCCCCTCTATCCTCCCGGCCTTGGACGTGGTGGTAGTCCTCCTCATCGTCGGCATCAATTGCGGAGCCATTGCTGCCGGCTCCGGACACGACTGGAGCCGGCTGCTTCCCGATCTTACTCTTGTTGGCCCCCCGGTCGTTGATGTCGGGGCCGACAGTGAAAACGACAGGGAGGAGGAACTGGAGCTTCTCCTTTGTCATTGCCTGCAGGTTCATGGCATAGTCGTGGGGTTGCACGCTGAAGCGCATGCATCGCTGGAAGGGCCAAACCCATGCTGCCTTTGTGATTTTGACATTCTTGACTCCCATGCCAGTAATGGCAAGGTACTCATCGGGAGCTGCAATCCTGTAGGAGGCCATTTTGGAAGATTTGGTTTGTGGGGTTGCAGTTGTTGTTAAATCTGCAAAAGAAAATAGAAAATAGAGAAAAAAGACGACTGTTTATAATAAATTGTGGTAATCTTTCTCAGTCCAATTGCAGATGACCGAGAAGAAAAGAGCTGTAAATGATGTCTGTGGCGGTTGTGTCCAAGATAATTGCAAATTTGGGGATATCCAGCCGTTGATATACAATTCCACAAACGGTCAGCCACGGCCTTTGGTTGTTTCCGTGTCTGCCCTCTCAACGCCTAATGATACATGGGCAGGGGAAAGAAGGGGCGTTGTTCAATAAAGCTGCCATAGCTTGAGCTTGGCGGAGAGAGCCTGAGGCCGTGTTAGCCGTCTACCGTGTTTACCAATCATCTGACCACTTTCTGCCTCGTGGCTCAGCCACCTTCAGGGACCGATTTCCTCTTGGCGCACTGGTTTCTCTCTTTCAATCTCAATTGTGTGCAATGTGGAGTGGTTAAAGAGAATGGGGTTTATCAGAAACATAATTAATCGGTTTTCGATTTGATGATTCCGGTCCGGTCCTGCCAATTGTGATTGCAGAATGCAAGCTCCAAGCCTGCAAGCACCGTTGCACAACATGGGTCGTGAGTCTGTGACCGCAACTAGAATGGGTAAACGGTGCGAGTTTATCAAAGAAATGCCAATTCCAATATTGAGATCCAAATTTCAGGTGGTTTGTGGCGCCTACACGAAATACGGGACATTCTCCCACCCAACCCATGCCAAGAGCGTGCATCTTCAATGGGCGGAGATCGCCATGATTGACGTCGGTGAGGCGATTTAGGGACCGAAACGCCTCTTCCTCCCCCCAAAACTGCCACCATACCGTTACATCCAAATGTCAACTGATTATTTTTTTTTCCATCAACGACTTGAGTCAACAGAAGCTCTGAGATACGACGACCGATTCCAGCATCAACCACGGCAAGCCACCGACAGGCTGCCGCAATCAATACCCCGCAACCCTTGCAGGACGTTCCTTCGGCGTTAACACAGCCCAGCCCGCTAATCCGAATTGAGCAGAATTCCCATGACCCCCCGACGACCCCCCATCAACACCAAGCAATCTGCCAGTGGGGATTTCTGACCCAAACAAAGACCTCAAAACTGCCCAACAAGGAAATTCGGCGTGGCTCAGTCGCTAGGTATTTGGTGGAAATTAGACGGACAGGCAGTTTTGACCGACCCAGAAAGAGGGATCCAGAACGTCATCACAACGACCAGTTGGATATCTTTCCGTCCCGCAGTTGACAGTCCGGTAAGTAAATCTGGGCACCTTTCGACTTTTGACGCACCAAATTGACCTCTCATCAGTCCTTGCAAATCACAACTACCCCACCCTCTGCAACCTTGGGAACAATGTCTCTCCTCAGAGGCATCGAAGACGACGACGACGCTCCCCCGTCCTATACGGACTCTATTGTCCCTTCTTCATCTTTATCATTCGCCAGTCCCTCCTCCCCAACAGGCAGCTCCTCAGCTTTCAGCCCCGGCATTCTCCCGCCAACCCTAACCAGCTCCCTAACCTCCACCCTGACAAACCACCTCCGCACCCTCCCCGCCCGCCTCAACTTAATCCAACATGCCCGCGCAACCGAACAAGCCTCACGCGAGCTCGACATCATCACTTACCTAGTCCCCAGCATCGAGTCATTTCTCAACGATTATGCCTCGCTCCATCCTCTCCCACCAACAGCCGAACTAACCATCGTCCCGACGGCCGCCGTGCCTACAGGGTGGTTACTGTCCGGTGCGGCAGAACGAAGAAAAGAAGGGGAATTGGTCCGAGTGTTGAAAGTCAACATACCAAGCAAGAACAGTAACGGTGACTTTCTACCCAACGGCGGTCAAGGAGAGAAAGGCGGAAGAAGGGAAACACAAGCAAATGACGATGGGGATTTTGGTGATCGTTCTCTCTCGTCTCCATCTCAAGAAGCGGGGTTTGATGAATGGGGCAGGTTTGAATGCGAGGAAACGGATGGGCCAGGCGGATTGAGCAAACAAGGGTGGAGCTGGTTTAAAGATGAGGATATGGCGAGGAGGTTGGCTACGTATTTGAGACCCGAGGTGAACGTGGAGAGAAAACAAGTGGCGAAGCAGGTGGTGGAGAACAAAAAGGCTGTTGCTGCTGAGAGGGGCTCCATTTGGGGGAGATGGGGAAGGGGGGGAAAGAAGGAAAAGGAGCAGAGAGAGTCGGTTCTGGGTCCTACGGGGTTGACGGGTATCGTGGCGCCTGGGCCGGCGGTTGAGAATAGGGAAGATGGGGTCAAGATGAGTGTTAGGGCGAGGGAGGTTACGTTTAGAAAGGAGAATGATTTTGGGGTTTGGGAGGGGAGGTCTGGGTTTGGTATTGTGGTCACTGTTAGGGTTACTGGTGCCTGAGTTTTGTCTGTATTTATGTGTATATCCTTGTGCTTGGTTTATTTTCTTTGCGGTGTGCTTTGACTTGATGTATTTTTAGATTCAATCAAGCTTGGCTTTATTTATGCCTTTGTTTGGAGAATGTGGTGCTCTGTTTCTTGCGTTTTGTCCACTTCTTTATTCTGTCTAATAAGGCTTTAGCTCGGTTTGTAAATAAATCACGGTATATTCTGATAACAGCTCTTCCCTACAACCTCTGGGATCTGACTGATGCGTTAGAAATTGAGTCTGATTCATCGAAATCGTGCATGTACATATATATATACCGCAATCATGCGAAGAGCCGCAGCAATGTAGAGTAGTGTCATATAATGTCCAGAAAGGTTTGGAAGGTGGTGGGAAGTATATATGGAAGGTGTAGAACGTGTGTGAGGTTGGAGGTTGTTGTTGAAGGTCTGCCAGATTATGGGAGGTGTGGAACTTTACTTCTCAGCTTTCTCCCCCCCCCTTTTTTTTTTTTTTTTTTTTTTTTTTTTTTTTTGGTGGCGGCTCACCAAGGTCATGGTGCATCAGATATCTTTAGGAGTTGTCTTTTCGGTTTATCTGTGCGTTAAGCTACTAGCAGTCGCCGACTATGGTATCTATTATAAAAGAATCCATTGCGCCTAGGATTCCAATTGCGGGGGTTTTGCTCTACTCTAGAAGCTTCACTCCCACAGAGGAGATCTTTCGGGAAGGACGACTGGAAGCCTACAGGCTACAAGAAGCAATCGGGGTCACAGCACAGTTAACAAGGTTAACAGTGCATTTAGGTGAATTGACCTCAAATTTTATTTTAATAAGAGAGCGTCAATTCACACTATGATCGATGACCGCCTATACTATGGGTACTTTAGAGGAAGAGTTCTTCTCAATACTACCACTCAAAGCCACCACCTATTATAAAGAAACGAAACGGACAGATGTCAATGGGCTGTTGCTTTTGACTTATAGGTTTAATATACCGAAAATCCTTTGTGGTGGTTGAAATATTTGAGCTTGAAGATTATCGTAGATGGAGTTGTTTTGACAAAAACCTGCTTTGGGTTAGGGTTAAGTATAGAAATTATAGTGTGAGATGTTATCGATTCTAATACTAGGTGGAAGTCCCACCTAGTAAGTGGCAGGAATACAGGGGAGCTCTTCAAAGACAGGTGGCACACAGTGCGGTAGATGGCAGTTAGCAGTTGGCAGCTGACCACCAGCTGTGGTCGCTGGCGACCACCGAACGGGAGTGTCTCTCATCACCCTCCAGGTTCCCACTGCCGCACACAATTTGTTTCGAGCACTGGTGACCTCAGATGCTCGACTCCCAACCGCACACTTACGAGGCACATGCCTGCCGAATTGAGAAATACACACCACTGCTTGGCCCAGCGAATTACTGTCAATCTGTTCCAGGTTGTCTTCCATGTTTTTTTTCTGCCAATGATGGGCCCACTCCAACATCCCCTGCATTTCAATGGTCGTCAATGACATCATCACTGAGGTGGAGGCCAACCTCGCCTATACCAACAGAGGAAAGTAGACGATGATGATGCAGGAGCAAAAAAACCTGATAAAATGCATTTGACAGATTTTATATAGAGTGGGTGTAGGTGTGCGGCTTTTACCCTGCCTCACCCACAGCTCCGACTCCAAAAGATATTTCGACCGAAAAAGATGGCTCCCTTCCTCCCCGAGCTCGATGCTCGTCAAGCGACAACAATTTATATCTCCGGTCCCGATGCAACCACTATCTGGCTTGGCGCAACACAGACAGTCGTCATGGCAGAAACAACCATTATTGCACCACCCGCCCAACCAACGACGGTAGTTGTCAGCTCCAACAACTCGGGCGGCGGCGGTGGTGGCGGTGGTGGACTCAATGGTGGTGAGATTGCAGGCATTGTTATCGGTGCTATCGTCGCCATCCTTCTTATTCTTTGGCTCATCCGCTACCTTTCTCAGCGAGAGAAGCAGCCAAGTTACTATCATGAAGACACCATGAGCAACCGCCGGAGCCGAAGCAGAGGAAGTCATCACCATCATCACCACCACCGACATCACAGTCACAGCCGCGGAAGACCAAGCAGAAGTCGCAGTGTGGAAGTCAGGACCGTCACCTCACCCGCACGTGTATATACCACAAGGTCACGATCAAGGTCAAGGTACTGAAAAACAAAGAAAACGACTCATCTCTTTTCTGTTACTCCTCAATATCTACTTGATCTCAATCTTTCTGCTCTTTGTGCTTGGCTTCTGCTTCGGCACAACAACCTTCAACAAACCATTTTCCAAGCTAGCATAAATGTCGAATTCCTGCAAAGCTCCCGGGAAAGCAAATTCCCGCGAGAAATCCCCAACAAATCGCTCCTTCTGCAAATAACGCACCGTCGCATCGGCATCTCCCACCTTGTGGCGTTCGCACTTATCCATCCCGCACAAGTCGCATTTCTTGCCCTCGTGGCACTCGCATTTGGCCTTGACGCAGTCTTCGCATGACTTTCCCTCGGGGCAAACGCATTTATCGCACTTTTTCTTTTGATCGGGACTCTCTGCTTTTGCTGTGGGCTTGTCGTAGGGTCTCTCGACGTGGCCCTTGATGAGGAGGACGTTTTCTTGGGTTAGTTCGATATGAACATCCTTGCGGTCAACGCCGGGAAGCTCGCCGTAGAGCTCATAGTTGTCGCGAGTTTCTCGAATGTCGAACCGTGGGCGGGGACCACGACGATGTCTCCCAGAGGCACGACCTTGTTGGGTGGTGTCCTCGGATTGAACCTCGTTGGAATAGGTGTTGAAGTCGTCTAGGAGACGGAAGAGGGTGGTGAAATTGGGGTCATTGGCGAAATAGTTGTCAGGGAATTGGAAAACCATCTTGGTGTGTATTTAATGTAACAATAGTGATTGATGATATTGGGACTTTAGGAGTTGATGACTGGCAAGAAGAAATATGAGTTCTTATACATAATTTTCACGACTTAGCACGGCGGGCTGAACTGTGCGCATGAATCAGATCCCAGCAGAAGAGTTCAACGCCGTCTTTGACGGACACTGCCTAGGACTTCGTATACGGCCAGGCCGAAAGACTGAATCCCATATATCCAAATCCCTGACTGATGCTCACCGTCCCGTCAGATCTCAAGTTCATTGTTTTTCTTGCCTTTTTTCTTCCCCCGATTTATGAAACTATCAATGTTTTGTATAGACTCAGTGATCTCTGCCTCTGGTCTTTTGGAAATTTGCCTATCATTCTTCAAGGTCACAACTTTCCAAATATAAAGTCCGAAAATGGTACCAAACTATTACCAAAACTTCTGAATCATTAGATCCCTCAAGGGAAAAAAATCATCCACACCACCACCACCACCAAACCCAAACGAGCCGTCATCTACCGGTAGATCACCGCCGCCCCCTCTGCCGCCAAAATCACTGTCAAATCCAAACGAGCCATCATCTACAGGTAGATCACCGCCGCCGCCGCCTCCACCACCACCGAAAACACCACCGTCAAACCCAAAGTCTCCAAAGTCTCCAAATTCTGCGTCAGAACCCCCCGAAAAAGGGAAAATAT
The DNA here is from genome assembly GCA_033297215.1 of Podospora fimiseda. Classification (NCBI taxonomy): domain Eukaryota; kingdom Fungi; phylum Ascomycota; class Sordariomycetes; order Sordariales; family Podosporaceae; genus Podospora; species Podospora fimiseda. The sequence goes on along the minus strand of MU865466.1, from coordinate 22,262 downwards.
CCCCAGGTCCGCCCCCAACAAACGGTCCCTGTGAAACTTCCACCAGCACCACAGCGGGAACAGGAGGTACTAGCGATGGTGGTACAATAGGTTCCCTGAGTTGTCCTGCTCCTGCATCTGGAATGGGTGGCACAGGCAGAGCAAGTACCGGTGGGGTAACAGGCCCCCTCGCAGGTGCAGGTAATGGCAGAACTGGCGCAGGGAATACTTGAACCGGAACGGTAGGTACAGGCCTCGCCGTAGACGCAGCGTTAACAAGAGATAAAAGAGCAGCGATCTCCGAGGCTCGAGCGTCTGCTATAGCTGAAGCGGCGCTGGCGATGGAGGATACCCTTACTTGAACGGCCGAGGCAACTGATGATGGGAAAAGAGGGATGGGAAGAACTGGGACAGGAACGCGGGTGGGAATAGCTAAGGGGGGAGATGGACGGCGTAAAGAAGTAGTTGAGGTAGGGCCGGGAATGATGACGGGACCGGGTCCAGCAATGATGGGAAAAGGTTCTGGTGGACGTCACGTTGATTAAGGAATGGAAAAACTTGATCTTGTTCGCCGGTTTCGGAAAAGCTTCCGTTTTCGAAGTCTTGTTCGGTGAGGGTGTCGCTAGATGTTGAAGCAAAGATTTCGTCTTCGGCTGCGAGGATAGTGGCGTCTTCTATGCTGTCGCTAGAGGAGAGGAATGGGTCGGCTACGTTGGGGTTACCAGGGCGGGCTGTGGGGCGTGGAGGATTGGGAACTGTTGGGATGTTGAAGATATCCCAGTCGGTAGGTCTGGGATTCGGATTCAACAAGGGACGGGTGGTGATACGGGGAGGTGGTCGCTGCTGTTGGTCCCGCTGGTCGATTTGGCGGTTCTCGAGTTGAATATTGGCGGCATTGTGACAAGGGCATGTATAATGGGCTTGGAATAGGCTTGTATTCAAATCAGTCCCGCGTCGGTGATCTTCTTGAGCAACCATCCTTCAGTAAACTGGTCATCGGGCACCTGCTCTCACATAACATAACCCTCCTTCAGCCACCCTACTATACTGGTAGGCTGTGGAGGGTCTTTAGCATGGTGGTTGTTGTGTCGAGTGGCCGAGTACACTGTGTTGGATGCTGTCAGCGGGAACCGTGTGACAGGCATTGGGCGCGGCAGAGTTGGTAGGTTGAGGCTTGTAGGAAACAAGCCTAGGAGAGGTGGTAATAGCGGTGCCGACAGAGTGACGGGAAGAATAGCGATCGAGGTCAAAGGACTTCATGATTGCGGGTTTTTTTCTTGTCAGTCCTGTGGGAAGAAAGTGTTGACAAGAGCATGAGCGAGACTAGAGAGCTTTACATACTGACTTGGCAGTCTTGTTGGATGGTTGCATCTGGAATGTCTGGATTCATATCTCTACTTCCGTACAAGCCTTGTTGAGAGGTCAACCAAGAAAATGTGAGACACAACCCCCGAGCTACACAATCCGCAAACTTGCCTTTGATGGAATGTTCATGTCCCTCATGTCAACCTCCCGTTCCTGACAAGACAGTTAGTTGCGGTACTTACCGTCAGGATCAAAGCTATTCAAATGCACATGGCAACGAATGCGGTCACTGAGTAGCAAAGCAAACTTGAATCACCCAGACCATATAAATCACTGGAATAACTACTCAGCACCCCCTCCAGGTTTTGGGTACGGTTGTGGTGAATTTGAGGACGTTTTTGAAGATGAATATGTTGTGAATATTTTTCTGGGCCATGGCTTGATGGGTAAGTATAGAGGAGTTACCCGAGGAAAGAGATGAAAAGGGCGTGGAGATTCATCTTGGGAGTTCAGGATCGATGGGAGGGACCCTAGAACTTGACTAGCTGTCCGACTCTCGTTTTCATCTGCCGTTTGTTGTAATTAGTGACTACCTACGGATGCCGAATAACATAGGGGTGTTTTTGATGATCAAGGGATAAAGAAAAGTAGGTATATATGCCGGTAATCTATTTTAACATGACAAGAAAATTCAAACATAACTACATATACGCTATACACATCATATACAAAACTCGACGGGCAAACCTATGCCCCTCGAGCGACCCGTCCGGGCCGTCCTACCTCATAAACACCATCTCCTAACTGATGTCCTCCCTCAGAAATTTTAGGACCCCTCACCTCATCCAACTCCATATACGCGCCCCTGGCATACAATGCCGCATCCGAAGCGTTATCATCATACACGGGATACGCATGACCTCCTCTGTTTATCCCCTTGGCAGAAATATGCTGCCTCGAGTTTGGTTTACCGCCGCTGCTGATTCCGCTGCTACCGTTTGACACGCCCTTTCCAGTGCTTCCGCGGCTTCGCGATAAATAAGTGCCGAACCTGCTGCCGAGATACTTGCTTCCTTTTACCATTACGGGTTGAAGACCAGGTAGAGACGCGCAAATCATGGCGAGAGTTGGCTCAACCATTGCTGGGATCCAAAAAGTGACACCATATTCTCTCCATTGAGGGGGGATACCCAGAGACAGGTAATATTCGAGCCCTGTATATAATGTCAGTTAAAATGTGTAAATTAGATGAGAGGAAAAGGGCATATAATGATGGCTTACACTTTGGATCACCAGACCAAGTTTTGTAGCGATTGATCTGCCATTGATACAGCTTATAAGCCGCGGCAAAGCATGCACTAAGGCCAAAAAGAAATAAAACCGCAATTCCAACTTTTTTTCTGGTTGGGATTTGCAACTTTAGGATGGGCCAGAGCGGCAACACGGTCAAGAGGACGTCCAAGCCGAGGCTGCCGCTGTAGAGGGCGCTGGTAATGTCATAGTAGTACTGAATCCTGCAAGAGGCGGCAAAGAGCGCAAAGTCAATCTGCCACGCGGCGCTGAGTGGTGTGCAGGTCAAGGCCGGGACGATGGTGAATGGGATCAGGTAAAGAATTTGCAGCACGAGACATGCGTCTACCACCTTTTTGAAGAGTGAGTTTGGCGTCGCAAAGAGTCTGCGGTAAAAGAGGAGGATTGGAACCCTGATGGCTGTTGACATGATGGGATAAAGAAAGGATGTTCCAATCAGGATCTTGTACCAGATGACATATTCGGGAACGGTAATCTCCCAGAGGGGTTTCCCAACGCCAGCGTTGAGGTTTGCATAGATGGCAAGACCAGAGTATGCTAGGTATGCCAGCTATAGATGTCGTACATATATCCTCGTCAGAATAGGCACTTCTTGTCAATAAGGTCTTGGTCGGTAGGTACATACCAATGCAAAAATGAAGGCATAGTCATCCAACCCCTGAGTGCGCGAGGTAAACCGGACATAAAGACGTGCAAGCACGGTCAGGCTTGCGACAAGGCACATTACGATGCATCCTATCGTAATGTCATAGACCTTGTTCGTATCATTAATTTCCGTCGGTGGTGGTAACAGCACCGGGAGAGTCGTGTTCGGATCGGCCATTGTCGGAAGCGTCGGACTGCGTTGTAGGAATAGAGAAAATGATCCCAGACGACCTAGTAAAAATTGAGGCCAGTAAAACCTGGGCAGAGGCTATTGTTAAAATAATATTAATTTCCCCCTAAAGAAAAAAAATACATCAACCCCTTAATCCCATCTTTGTCTCGTGTGATGAATAGAGAAGGCATTCACTTGGAGCGTCACATCAATGTCAACTAAATGGTGACTTGGAGATTATGGCGTCGTGACAAAAGGGGGCACAGAACGGAGGGCTCTCTCTGGAGGTGGCGTTACCGCCGCATTCAAACATTGTGCCACCCTTTGCCGTCGAGTAATAATGACCATATGCGAAAAAGAGGCGAGACTGCAGGAAGAAAGAGATGGAAGAAAGCGAAACCAGTTGTTCGGTTCGCAGGTTCGGCAGCTTCCTGTTGTGTCACCAACAAGCAGCCACACACGGTGGGGTTCTCCCGTCTTTCGGGATTAGAGCAATTGCCGGGGACTGGGTTTGCAATCCTGCATGAGAAAGAAGGAAGGTGGGAAGACCCTTTGAATCCTTCGGGTTTCCAACAACAAAAAAAACATCACCTTAATGTACCAAACTTAGAAATTTCTAATCCTCCCCGACGAGTTGCAAAACTTCCAGTTCCCCAGTAGAAACGCCACATTTGTAATTGTTGGTTAATCGGCCCTTATATTCGTTCCTCTCAAAGTTAATTTGTCACCATCAGATTCTCGTAAGACGGTTGTAAGAATCCTTTTACCAAAGTACGAGGTGGGTCTTTATTCCTTCCTAGGAGTCCGACATTCCAAGAATAGTAAAGAAACGGTCGGAATTCCGCCAACTACTACATCGCACTCTATTAAATCCATCATCAAAATCAGAAAGCCGTCTTCAACGCAGTGTTATCTGCAGTGATACCTGCCCATTCCAAGCTCTTGACCCACAGTTTCTCCTGCTTCTGCTTGTCGTAACTCTCGTCAGAGCTCTTGTCTTCATCCAACAGGCTGTAGTATCCGCGTCCCTCCGGATGTGCTTTCTTGAGTGCCAGTTCAATCACCCCCTCGGCAGCGACGCTAGCGCTACGAGCGTTTGAGTAAATAAGCTTGAGAACCGGCGCCAGGGGCTTGGTCAGGTGCTTCGACATGAACCCTACCCAGCCTGGTGTGTTGGTCTGCAAGGCGCGCGAGTCGGTAAGGTTTCCTGGTTCTATGGTCACTGCCGTGATCTTTGAGAGCGCGGGATCCTGTAAAATATAATAGATCAGCTACGGTTTGAGGTTAAAAGCAAATAGAGTTGATGTAAAAAGAATTACCTTTTGCAGCCTATCATTCAGGACATAGCCGGTAGCAATAACGGCGAGCTTGGAGGTGGCGTATCTCCAGAAACCCTTACCCGTCTTGTCCGTCTCCTTGGGGTCATCAAGTTTGTTCAGGTCGTCCAAACTATCGGGAAGTCCCGGAGGAATTCTTTCAAGCGGGGCACCCTTGCCTGGGATGTGCGTTACGGTCCCCAGAAACACGATGCGGCCGTCGGGTTGGAAGCTCTGCAGAAGACGGAGAGCGAGTGCAAAGTGGGCGACATGATTGACGGCCAGCGTCCTCTCTAATCCGGCAGAGGTGAGATCGGGTTCGGTCTTGAGGTTCCAGTAGAAAGCATTGGCGATGAAGGCGGCAACAGGGGGTAGTTTGCCTTGGGAAACCTCGTCGTTTATTCCGTCGGCAAATTTGTGCACGGCGTCGAGGTCGGAAAGGTCCAACTTGCGAATTGATGTCTTTGCATTTGCATGTTTTGCAATAGTGTCCCGGAGTCTCTTGGTGTTTGGATCATCATCCGATGTGTTTCGGACGGTAAGTACGACGGTGTAATCGGGGTATTTGGTTAAAAGATAGTCGACGGCGGGGATTGCCATGGAGCCCGTTGCCCCGGTAATGATGAAAGTGCCCGGCATTTTGATGGATCACTTGAATTTTGTTTAAACGAAAAGAACCGGGGGAACAACATGGTCCTTGCAGGAAAGGAGAGTAATAAAGTAACGTGATTTTTCCGAGAGTTGTTGTGATTTGTCAGCCCAACAGATATGCAGTTGGCAGAAATGTTTCCGAAGATAAGGCATTCGGTACCGAGGTGCCAAGCAAGCTACAGAGTCCGAAGCAAATACTCCCCAACAAGTCCGCCTGCAATCAAGGCACCCGTATTGGTTCCCTGAGTAAACCACGCCCAACAACTGGCGGGGTCCTTCAGGTCAACACTTGCAATCATGATTCCTATCGACATAACCGCTCCGGGAACGCTTATAGCATAATAAGGAAATCCCAGCCCTCCATACACTCCAGAAGCGACAAAGCTTGCACTCATTATTGCCCACAAGAACCACAAAGCAGCGCGCGACCATCGTCCAAATAATACCGCCGTGCTCTTCACTCCAAGCTTGAGGTCATCAACTAAATCCTGATGAGCATAGATGGTGTCGTAAATAATGACCCAGAGCGCGCTGCCAACAAACAGATAGAGAGTTGAGGGATCAGTCCACGGCGCTGGAACTCCGGCCCCTGCACTTCCAACCATCACTCCCCAGGTCAAGCAGAAACCCAGAACAAGCTGCGGCGCAGGAAAGTGACGCTTGGCATAAGGATAGTAAGTTGTAGCTAGAAAAGTAGCTAGAGCGGCCATGGCGGCGTCGATTGGCATGGGAAAAAGAAAAATCAGACATCCGAGGGCCTGCGACGCTGAAAAGATGAAAGCGGCCGTCTTGCTGACATCACCTCGGGGAATTGGTCGTTTGCGTGTCCGCTCAATCTTGGAGTCGATGTCGGCGTCGACGAGGTCGTTCCATGCGTGGCCGGCGTTGTTGTAGAAGAAGCTTCCTCCAACAAGGAGGGCACTCACCCGAGCTACCTCGTCGATAGGCAGGTTGCGCGTGGCGCCGGCGTGCAGAGCGCCAAAAAGATGAGGGAAAAAGATCAAAATGAGTCCGGCCGGGGGGCTCAGTCGACAGAGTTGGATGTAGGGAATCCATGACTTTGGGAAAAGATCAACCCATCCGCCGGCATGGATTCCACCATACTGTTTGGACAGGGTGCCCCCATTCTTTACGTTGTTGGTTTTAAAAGACATTGCTTGATGGCAAGAAGGATAACAAGGTGAACTGGACGACAGGTCAATTTCAAAACCAGAGATTCCCTTCCCCTTGAGCAGACTTGAACGTTATCAATTTTCTCAACCACTTCCCAGCTTCCACAAAAGGTAATCCGTTCATGCCACGGCGTTTATGCATCCTTCATCGATAGCCTACCAAGCTTTGCAAATACTAAGCTTAGTCTGTGCATGTTTGGACATGATGACTCTCGGTCTGCGAGTTCCTCACGGCGCAGTCGCAGACTAGTACTTGACGACAGGTACCTCCAGCATAACCGATGGATTAGCATAAATTCCCCATGTCCGACGGTGCAGTACGCCGTTTATTCCTAATGTAGGTACCGACTTTCTAGGGGAGGCACAGGTGTGATATTGATGAACAACATTCGAGTTTTCTTGGACTTACCGAAATTGATCCCCGAGGCGAGGGCAACCTATTGATGTATAGCTTCAAAATTCAAATATACGCTGTGATGTGATGTGCCGCAAAGATGAAGATTATATAGTTCAAACCATGCCTGGTGATATTTTGAACTTGTTACACTTCAGGGGGACAAGGTCAACAATCTTTTTTTCTTTCATCAAACCCCTACACTCACACAATGATGATGGTTGCATCTGCAGCTCGGTATTTGGCCCTGCTGACACTAGCAGCTGTTGCCACTTGTTCTCCGTACCCACACATTCTCAACTCCCGAGTTAAACCATGCACTAAGGCAGTTGCTGTATGCCGAGCACTCCAGGACGCACTTGGCACCGCCGTCACAGTGCCTGGAGATGCAGATTACGACGCACAGCGCAGGGAAAACTGGTCCCAAACAGCATGGAATACTCCTTCTTGCATAACAAGTCCCACCAATGCAACGGCCGTCCAGTATATCGTCCAAACTCTCGTTGCTGCCAACATTCCCTTTGCTATCCGCTCCGGCGGACATTCCCCAAATTCCGGATACGCAAATATCAACCGCGGCGTCCTGATCTCGCTTTCTTCCCTCAACAAAGTTAGCTACCACGCCAACACCAACACGGTTGACCTTTCTCCCGGCGCAAGATGGGGCCAGGTCTACAACTACCTCGAACCCCATAACGTCACGGTCGTTGGAGGTCGTGTACTCGATGTTGGCGTTGGAGGACTTTTGCTCGGTGCCGGGCTATCCTATTACACTGACCTATACGGCATGGCATGCGACAACATCCTTGCATACGAATTGGTCCTCGCGGATGGACGAATCGTGACGGCGAGCAAATCCTCCCACCCAGATCTGTTCTGGGCATTAAAGGGTGGATCCAACAACTTTGGCATCGTCACCCGGTTCACCCTGGCTGCGTACCCGCTTACGCAGGTCTGGGGCGGAATAAGGTTGTATCCTGCTTCTGCTATTTCCGACGTCTTAGATGCGTATCATGCCTATCACACAGCGGCCAACAAGGACCTATACGCAAACTTACACATCAACCTCGTGCCGTCTAACGACACAGTCATTGTCACGCTGATTTACCTAAAGCCACTAACTTCACCGCCCGCGGCGTTTGCCCCGTTTTATGCTGAGAAATTAAACACTCCTCTGCTGGAACAAATGGGTCCTTTTTCACTTGTCAACCTGTTGGCTCTGTTCAACGCTGGTTCCGTGCCGAGGTGGGAATGGTCGGTAAACTCGTTTAAGCCTTCGCCGGAGCTGTGGGGTGATATTGAACAGATACTTTCACCATCGTCGCCAGAGATTGTTACGCTACGGGGACTACAAGCTGGTACTTTGGTGTCTACTGTGCAGCCGATTACTTCGCGTGTGGGTGATATATCGGCATCCGGGAACAACCCACTTGGATTGCAGGCGGTGAACCAGACTTGGCTAAGCTTGAACGCGGGATGGTGGCGGGAGGAGGATGATACGATTGCCAGGGGTGTTGTTAGTGTTTTGCATCAGCGGATCAGACAAGCAGCGGAGGACAGGGGCGGGTTGTTGGAGTACCTATTTATGAATGATGCGGGGAGCGACCAGGGGGTGATTGCGAGTTATGGGAGCGAGAATGTCGAAAGGTTACAGCAGGTGAGGGGTGTGTATGATCCAAGTTTGGTTTTTGCGAGGTTAGTCAAGGGGGGACAAAAGATTCCCGAGTGAGACGAGTTAAAACACCGACGGATTTGAGTCTAGATGAGAATAGGTTTAGGTAATATCAGCGGACATGATTTTGTGTGTTCTGCAGGCTGACTGCATTAACGAATGCGAGTTCATATCTATGATATTTGAAGGATTTTGTCTAAGCAACGCTATTATCAGTAGTCTATTCTGCAATCCTTTATTCATGACCGAATTCAGATATGCCGGTGGCACAGCCCTGCCGAGCGTTGAGGACATGTACATGATACATGGACGATGTACTGGTTTTTCCGAGTCCCTTTGAATCCCTTTGCCGTGACGTTGTATAAAAATGGGAAGTAAAAGGAAGAAGAAAAAAAAAAGAAAGAAACAAGGAAAAAAGAGCAAAAAGAAGGCTTCTTCTTCACCTTATTCACACTTTGTATGTGGGGATACTAGGTACCTGACAACAAGGGATAGCAAAACACAACTCAGAAGATCTTGGCATTTTCGACATTTATAAAATAAAACAACAAGGGATACTACCTGTATCTAGGAAAAACAAAAGATCATCGCACCTTTCCGACACAATGTCCAAGACGGGGTCAAGCGACGTAGGGCTTATCCAGTATTCTGACTCAGACACCTGGGTTACTGTGTAAGTAGTTTTTTTTTTTTTTTTACAGAAACAGACCCAGTTTATTTTTCCACTCATCTCTGATGGTTCTTCTTTTTTTTTTCCAGACTCGGCGGTGCAGTCAGTGCCCGTATCGTCAACCATCCGGACCGATCGTTTGCCATTGAAGCACATCTCGATCTCATCAAGGGAGCAGACTTCTTTAAGAAAAAGCCTCCGCCGCATTTTCATTTCCAGGAAGAATACATCCAAGCAACCAGAGGGAAAATCGTCCTTGAGATCAACGGAGAAGAACAAGTTTTTACTCCCGAGGACGGCCGGATCGCCATCAAACCCTACTTGGATCATCGGACCTATCCGGTCCATATATCAAAGCAGGACGAGGGCGTCACTGTTGTTAGTTTTCTGCTTTCAGGAGAAAAAACAGACAGCGTGTTTGAGTTGAATCCTGTCTTCTTTGAGAATTGGTACAGATACCAGGACGACGTGCTGATGAATGGTGGTGACGGCGGAAAGAAGATTGATATGATTCAGGTGTTGTGTACTTTTGACGCGGGGGGGACGTATATTACCTTACCTGGACCTTGGTGGATTCCAAAGTTTGTGAAGCACTCTGTCGCCATTGCGTTGGGAGTGGTAGTTGGAAGATGGATTGGTAGTGGACTTTTGGGATATCAACCATTTTTCAAAAAGTGGACGACGGATTGGGAGCTTGCTTGTCAAAAGATGGAGAGTTCAATTTTCCAGAGACGGTTTGCTGATAGATCAAAGCAAGATTGATTTTGCTTCCAGTTCTCGATGGAACTTTTACGTCGAGCAGCAGGGGGAGCTGGTCGGTTAACTTTTTTTATTCAATATTCATTCTAATCTATTCCAGAACAAGATGCTTGTACATGCCTCACAGTGGCCCAGCACTATGTGGCCTGCAAATATGCGCACATTGTGCCGCACATTTGCTCCCTCCTCCATAGTCTCGCTCCTGTTTGTTCCAGAAGGGTTACAATAATGGTCTCTAATCCTTGTTGATACGAGTTCCCTACGGCAATGACCGAGATTCCAGTGAGCACTAAAAAGAAGAGCGCCACCGCACGTGGAAAAATTGACCTCGTCATTCTTGCTATCTCTATCCGAATCTAGTAAACATCGCATCAACACACACCAAACCCAAAAGACTAGACATCAAACACAAATAAGTATGCTAAGACCCTTAACCATTTCTTGTGTATTTGTGGTTCTTTACCACTCTGACTTGCATTTCCCACGTGGCGAGCCTGTTGAGGAAAAATGAGGACTAACTTTTCATTTTCAGCACTTTTTTGTGCTCTTACATCCATCGCCTCAGCCGCCGTCTTCAACATGGAGAACGACGCCACCCCTCAAATCCTTCCTCGCCAAAATGACTTTGTCACCTTTGCCAAAAGCATTCAAGTCCCCGAGGACCAAATAAAGTCTCTGTCCACTTCTTTCTCCTCAGCAAAGACAACCTCGGCGATTCTCAACGTCGCCTGCCTGACCGCAAAGATTCTTCTTGGAGAACCCCAAGTCGACACAACACCTCTGAACCAAGCCGTCGTCCAAGAGAACTGGTCTCAATCCTGCGTTGCCCAGCCTTACTGCATCATTCAACCCCGCAACGCCCAAGATGTCTCTCTCGCAATCCGCGTTATCAGTTTCTTCAAAATCAAGTTTTCTGTCAGAAGCGGCGGTCACTCTCCCAACCCAGGCTTCTCCAGCATTGATAACCAAGGAATCCTAATCAATTTATCCCGGCTCAACTCGGTCACTTTATCATCAGACAAGACTGTAGCCTCCGTCGGTCCCGGCGCCCGTTGGGGACAAGTCTTTTCCGCTCTCGACCCAAGTGAAGCAACCGTTATCGGCGGTCGAGTCCCAACCGTAGGAGTATCCGGTTTAATCCTCGGCGGCGGCTACTTCCACTCTTCAGAGCGCCACGGTCTCGCAGCTGATAATGTCAAAAACTTTGAAGTGGTCAAATCCGACGGAGAAATCATAAACGCAAACTCTCAACAAAACTCTGATCTGTTCTGGGCTTTAAAGGGGGGCGGTCCAAACTTTGGCATCGTCACAAAGTTTGACCTATACACGATCCCTACGTACCTTGTCTGGGGAACAATCAAAGTCTACTCCGTGGAAAAAGCAAACGAGGTAATTGCAGCGTTTGATAAATGGCAGCTCAACGGAGCCAAAGACGTCAAGTCCTCTGCGGGATTAATTATTGGTCTGGACTCCATAACTCTTTTCTTGAGTTATAACGAACCGGTTACTGCTCCTCCTCAAGCTGTTTTCGCTCCGTTTGACTCCGTCACTCCATTAGCTGTTGCTTTACCCCCCACAAATTTAACTTGGAATGTGGTCAACCAAGTCGTGGCATCTACCATTTCCTCCGCCCCAGCTCGTCATGATTATCGCGGGTTCAGTTCCAGAGTCGATACCTCACTCACTAAGGAAATGTACTCAGTTTGGCGAGGCAAAGCAATTGCCGCCAGAGGAGCATTCGGGGTTAATCAGACTTTTGTTTTGCAGCACGTAGGGGATGGGCTTCGACAAGCTGGTATAGCAAAGGGAGGAAACCCGTTGAATATACCTGCTGGACCGCAGCAATGGTGGACTACTCTGATCGATTGGACTGAAGCGCGGTTTGATGCGAATGCGAGACACGTTTCGATTGAAACTACTACTCGATGGGCACAGAGGGCAAAGGAAAGAGGGGTGGAGGTTTCTTTTTTGTATTTGAATGATGCTTCTAGGGATCAGAACCCGTTGGTTAGTTATGGAGCGAGTAATTTGGCGAGGTTGAAGAGTATTGCGGCGAAATATGATACTGGGCAGGTATTTCAAAAGTTGCAGAATGGGGGGTTTTTGCTTTCAAAGGCTTGAGTTGGAGCAACTGTGGGTAGAAGTTGTGATTGGAATTATCTTTGACTTGATAGAGGGAGTATTGGAATAGAGTTTTTTCTTGGTAATCTTTCTGTTTCTATAGTAAAAAGAGGACAGAGGGTGGACATACCTAGATTGTTTAGGAACAAAATATAGGGGGTTTGTTCACAAACAATCAGGTCTCAAGTTGAGAATAAGATTTACATGTGAGGAAATCTGTCACCCGTACCTAATAAAATAAATCGGCGGAGAATGCCACTGATGACAATATCTAATTGCAAAGAGCTGTGCTCATTGATCACAAAAGAAAAAAGTATCAATTTTAATTACCTAAAAAACCTATTCTTCACTCTGAAAAAGAACCCCTACTGTCTACTCATAGCCGAAAAAGGTGACGGCCAAGGCGGCAGCTCATGCGTCCCCGGAATCTCATTCCACGGCGGCACCACTTGTCCCACCGAGTTTGCACTCCGCGGTGGACTCGGCAGATTCCGAATCGTCGCGAGATGCTCAAGATGCTCCATATGTATATCTTCCCGTGGAGGTCTCTCTGGTGGATGATGCCTGCTGCTGTCCATTCCAGGCGACAACGGTGGAGGAGGAGTCGGAGCCAAAACCTTTTTCGAAAAAGGTCTGCCTTCAACATCTACATCACCTCTCCATTGTTGCTGAACGCTTGCTTCGAAAGCATCAGTGTATAGAGACATGACCCCGTCAGATCCTGTTTGTGACCAAGACTTGCCGCTGAAAAGCACGCTGATCATCTTCATCACGTACAAGATCCCCAGGGTCATGAAGAATGTGTATCCAATACCCGCCGCGACGTCCGCAAGTTGATAGCCCACACGTTGTCCCTTGGAATATTCCGGATGTGGAATTGTGGAATGACCATCGAGACCGATTGTGGATTCACTGGAAGAAATGTCAGATTTCCCTGCTTGCAGCATGCACACAGAACAGATGTAACTTACTCAACAAAGACTGCGGTGAGCACCATCCCAACAACGCCACCACCGGTATGTACTGCAAAGATCTGCAAAGGATCATGTCTGAGGAGAAGCTCCGTCTCCTTTTTGAGAAAGTTGACGCAAAGAGCACCAACCATGCCAAATATCGGGGCACTCCACACAGGGACCTAAAGATTTCAAGTTAGAGACTGACCTTGTCGTAAGACTATTGTGAACAAAACTCACATATCCAGCAGCTGGAGTAATAGCAACCAGACCAGAGATGGCACCATCGCAAAAGAAAAAGACCGACAGACGATCAAAAGCTTGCCTTGCCATAACCCTGTTTCGCTTTGCCTCGTCCGTCGGCCCGTCGTCCATTCCAAACTCATCCTCAGGCATGCTCTCCCCCTTCATCATCCAAATCCACAGCATCCCCGTAACACCACCAGCACAAGCCGCAACATGCGTTGACGCCCAAGCAGATACAGCGCGCAAGTTTCCACCCAAAGCCGAACCACCGTTAAAACCCGCCCATCCAAACCAGAGCAGCGCGGTGCCAAGCACAACAAAGTTGATGTTAAACGGAAAGCTCTCCGGCCCGACATTCTTCGGCGGTTCCGTCGGCTGGTCCTCCCCCTCAGGGACATAAAGTCGTCCACAGCTGCACAGCAACACCCCGATCCTAACAAAACTCCACACACCATACAGGAAATGCCTCACGCGTTGCCATAACCTCTTTACAGCATCCCCAATACACCCCGCCAAGCTCCTGCTTCCCCTTGACTCGATGGAACAAAAGACAGCAAACGCGCCGACGGTAGTTCCGCTGACGATATGAACCGGAGTGCCGCCGGCAAAGTCGAGACTTCCAAGCTCTCTCAGCCATCCCTTGCTGCTCCAAGACCACCTGGCCACAGGATCGTAGACAAGGAGAGACCAAATGGAAATAAAGATGATGAACCGACGAGGTCGAGCGCGGTGCATGGTACCACCACACACCACAGCGGCTGTGAAGGCGGCAAACATGCCTTCGTATATGGCAAAGACGAGCTCTGGGATGACTGCCGAAGTATCTGGACCGTCTCCCGTGCTGATGGGCATCGCGACGACATTTCGCAAAACACCTGCTTGGTTGTCTCCTCCCCACCAGTTGGAAGCCAATTTGGAGTCGGTGAATGTAACTAGATATCCCCATAGCGCCCACTTTGTGTATTACACATTCTTCTTGTCAGTTAAATGAATGTGAAGCAAAAGTGCCAAGGTGTTGTTGTAACATACCTGAAGTCCAATAAATGATGCTGTCACCATCGGTAATCGGAATAGGGTGAGAGCAAAGGATCGGTTGCCAAGTCCCGAGTAAATCAGGGAAAGTGCGGGTATCATGATGAAGACGAGGGCCGAAGCCATCATCATCCAAACGATATCCGCTGCATGATAATACTTTTCCGGATGTCGGAGGACATCTTCATAGGCGACGACGGATGCCGTCGTCGTCGCCGCCTGAGGAAGCTCGGCTAATGTGAGGGTCGCCATGAGACACTTCTCTCTTCTCAAAGATCAAAAAGAGACGTGTGTCGTGACACAGGAAACTGGCATTGTGAGAAAAAAGCATCCTGGGTTGTGGTTCTACGCGGGACATATGGCAGATAACGGAACCTGTGGGCGGCGAGCCCCGGACTATGATCTCGTGGGGCGGCCAATCCGGGCTGACAATCCTTCTGCAAGGTTACCGCGAGGCGCTAGTCTCGTAAAGGAACATTCTTTTGGTTCGAGAGGCGTTCGAGATGTTCGGATTTGATCCGAACTTGTCTGGGACGGAGGCACAAAACATCACAGCTGCGGCGTGTCAAAGGTCTAGTGGTGGCACGGGCTTGGAGTTGCGGCGCAAATGTGACAATAACCAACGATATTGGCAGCGCTTATCATTGCTATCTTGACAAAGCATACAATTCAAGGAAAACCCCCATGCCGTGCCACAATGGCGCCGCACTGACCTGCGCGTTTAGCTTTCCTACTTGAGCTTGGTCATCTGCGCTCATGATTCGATAGTAACTGGGGGCGTAGCAGACCTGCAGGTAATGAGTGTTCTCGCCGAAGGACCCGCGTTCAATCAAGTTGGGAGCGGCGGGTTTCCTGTCTGTGCTACTTCATCTTTACGAGTCCGACTCTACAGAAGAGAGAGAGAGAGTCGTAATTTGATCGGTAATCTTTTTTGTTTGTTGATGTCTTCACAGGCTCTCGCTGGTTCTTCTGCGCGCCTGGATGCAGGGGCCCGTCAATGCCCACGGCCACCGGGGCTATGAAGCCAACGCTGTGCTCTTTTCATCTTATCCAGCGAGCCCCGCGTTATCTTTCGAGCATCACAACATGGGCCCTCTGAAAACCAACTGGCCCGAGACGTCGGCCGATGTTGATGGCGTCTCTCCGATATCTGTCGAAGGCCCGCAAGACCCGTGGACCAGCTCGAGTGAAACAGGTAGATCTAATTCTCATCAACTCTGGGCGGAGAAACTAGCAGCTGACCCGTCTTTTGCAGCGCATCAAGATACCTCTAACTACTCACCTCCAGATCCGGTTTGCCATCGGATCAGCATCTTAGCCCCTAGACAGGGAGATCGCCTTGTCACCAAGGAGGGCTTCATGCCAAGTTGGTCTCCGGAGCGCATTGAAATTCTCTGCAGCATGTCCAGGTTCATCTGGAGCAACGTCAACGAGCTTCGCTCAAATCCAGACTCGCGATGGTTGCTGCCACTCAAGGATGAGGACGGCTTTGACCCGCAAATGGCTCTCCGAGTCCTGGACATGATCGGTCCGGACACCAAGAATCGAAGGCAGAGAGTGTCTCTCCTCAGCCAAGAGTGTAACGTTTTGTGGGTCTTTCAAGTCATTCCCAAAATGTTTCCACGGAGTCAGACATGGGAGGTGCTCGATGACGATGGATATTTGGCCGCCACCAGGACAATGGTTCGAAAAGCTGCTCAGTCGTACACGGGCAGTGTGTCGGGATCCTCCTCGATGTCAAGCTCCAAATGGGGTTGGCATTCCGAACCGGCGCATCGCTCGCGTTTGACCTCGTTGCAGCTGGCCAACGTTGCGCTTGTTTTGGAGTGGGAGGAGGTGTTTAAGCGTGAGATTAAAACTGTTGTTTGGGATTGGACGGGCACGCAGGCGACCATTGTGACTCCTGTCGAAAGGTTGAGAAGTGACGGGGAAAACGGTTTAGACGGTAAGTCAATTTCAATTTGCGTCAAATCCTTGGTTTTGTCTTTTTTAACTAAAACTTGATGGTGGTTTAGCTCGACGTAAATCAGAGAAACAAATGATTCTCAGGGAAATCAAGCAATACCTTGACCGTGTCAAGACGACTCACAAAGGCAGCGTCAAGCGGTTGTTGCGTGATTTGGAGGCACAAAACATGCAGCTTGAGTCGGATTCTTTTTTGCATCCAAGCAGTTATAGCATGCTACGGGAGATTGAAAGTGCCATTCTCAAGGAGCCCTGGAAGCAGCGAAATGGTGGGGCGGCGAGTGTGCAAAGGGCCGTTAATCCGAATCGACCGGCAGCGCCCGGGTTGTTGGGAAAGATTAAAGACCTGGAGCATGGTGTCGAGAACTTGATGAGTGGCGGGAAGGCCCATAGGAAATTTGTGGAGGGGTTGTTGCGTCATATTGATGAATTTTTGGCTCAGAGACAGGCAGAGGTTGGTGGGGAGATTTGGAGGTGGAGGGATGGGATTGTGGCAGCATGGCTAAAGTGTTGAATTCTTTTCCTTATCGTTTCTGTAATCTAATACCCAATTGTTTTTCTCTGCATGATCTCCTCCTTCATCCGGTAACTTGCCTTGCCGTATCCACGTATGCAACGACTGCAATGATGATGGATCGTATGTCCGGTTCCGATGCATAAAATGCTCGACGGTTTTTCTCCCCGAGATGCTTGTTATGTCTGACCCACCTGTGATGGCAAGACACTTCGTAACAAACATCTTCATCTATCGAAAGGCAACCGCCTGCTAAGTGGTATGGATATTTTCTCGAAGGACGAAATATCAACGAGAACTGCATGTAGCTCAAAGCCCCAAGATGAACAAAATTCACGCATTCGTTCACCAGTGTAGCTTCAAGAATAAAAAATGGGATATAAACTTTTCTCTGTGAAAGAGGAGAGATCGTCTTGCCAGCTTGCCAGTCTCGGAGAAAATTGACAGTTCAGGTTTTGTTTTGCCCGGTTTTTCTGATGGATGACCAGCCCCGGAGTGAATAAACTATCAGATATTCGGCCTTCTGAAAGAAAGACCCCTTTTCCCAGAGGATTAGGGTTAGCTAGGTGGTTCGAGCTCCCACCTTGGCAGGGCACACTATGCCACAACTCTGGCATTTTCCAGATATCAAGATTCTGGTCAACAATACAACAATTCTTGGCAACCCTGAAATTCAACATATACCATCTCTCTACATGTCTGGTGGTTGACGATTCAAGGAAAACATCATCGACAACAATAGAACAACCAAACGAGTTCGATAGGAGTCTAGACCTCAAACAGCCATCAAAAGAGAAGATGCTGCCTCGGAGTCTTCACACCCTCTGTAAGCCCTTTATAACGTTCTTCAAGGTAGCAAAAATCAACAACCTTGTCACGGCGTGTACTGGGAGCCATTCTGCCCATTGAGCCATGCCCTTACAAAAGGATACAAGACTACAAGTCCCCAGGACTTGCACTCGAATGGCTTATATAGTAGGCTTTCTCCTAGGTTTCCCAGGCCCAGGACCAGCGCCGTGACAAACCTAAACACAAAACACTCCGGTGGTGTAGTAATGTGTAGAAGCTGGAGTGGAGTAGTAGTTTGACTCTTCACTCTTTCAAAATGAAATGTCGGGTGCAAATCCCGGCTCCAGCGGTTTGCTTTTTTTTTTCTTCTTCTTTGGAATATATTCCTTTTTATTTAATTTGGCATGGAGCGAATCTTGCGGTTCTTGGGATATTTTTTCTTTTAAATTTCATGTTGTTTTGGTCTCTTTTCTCTTTGTCTTTCCTCTTCCTCTTGCTCTCCCCTTTTGGTTCTCCTTTCTCGTCATTGGTGAAATTTTGATGTTCTAAAAGCCAAATATGTTCCTGTACCACTCCTGTCCACTTTGCTCGCCACTATTCTCACATTATGTGGAGTTGATCATGGAATCCACAATGCTGACGGTTTAAGGGTGATTGTTGGGATGAACCCATCTACAGAGTGTGTCAATGACTTTATATCCTCCTTAGATTGATAGGTACTTGGGCGTGGTCGTAGGTTTGAGCTCCGTTAATAACAGACCAACATGGAAAATCGGCACTATCTAACCGGAAGCTTTTTGAGATTAATATACCAGGTAGTTTTCACGGTGCACATAGGCATCTACAAAAACAGGAAGCATACAGAAACTCTTCTCTACTCTTCCTTATTCACATGATACATCCGGATCAACAACTACTAGATACCGGTTACTGCAACCTCCGAGGATAAGTATCGATGCTAAAGATAAGGCTCATCAGTACCGAGGTCAAGCTCGGGCGTATGTAATCAAGGATTACCCCACCCCTGAACATGAAAGATATCAACATCAGCTACCGTTCTGACGTGCTTCAACAAAAGTAAACCGCCGTCTCAGAAATCTGGAGATGAAAAAAGAAAGCGGGCAAACCAAAAACAGACTCTGCAAAATAATGCAAAAAAGAATATCGAATCGTTTCGACGGGAATTGAGCCCGACGTGGGGGTCGAACCCACAACCTTGAGATTATATCGTAGAACTCCACATTTACATTAAGAGTCTCACGCTCTACCGATTGAGCTAGCCGGGCAAGCGGCTAATAATTTTTGTGAATCGTCACCAGTCAATCAAGTTTAACAAAGCAAACTATACAGCAAAAACCATATGTAGTCCAAAAATATATACAATTATAGGATTATTGAAGCGCTAAAAATACTCTTTTAAACAAATGATAAGGGTATCTTTTTTTTTACTCAAGACCAACAGAAATGGCAGTCAAAGCCCAATCCATGAAACCGGCATTAGTATCAAGAATGTTCTGGTTAAACTCAGTAGTGGTAGGATAAAAGTTAGTTGAGTAACCAAACTCCAGAGTGTATCCATAAACCTTGTTGACACCAGGTTTGGCCCAGAATCGACTGAAGGCATAATCATCGGTGGCACCAGAGGTAGGATAGAGACCAACAGCCTGCATGGAAGAGTAAGAGCGGCCACCAACTCCTCTCATGGCGGCAACGGTGGCATCAGCGACCCTCGTAATGCCGGTGAGATCCGAAGAGGGAATGTACTCCTTGTACGTGGTATCACCAATATTTCCGCGCTTGCCATCGTAGCTCGAGTTGAGGAAGTTCATGGTGGGAGTGGTGGACTGGTTTTCATCATCACCCCAGCTGTAGAGGAGGGTGCCGGCAGCGGAGTGAACATCCATGAACCAGCGGATCTTGGGGAACTTGCTGTAAACGGAAACGTGGTTCTTGGTCTCGGCCTCAGACTCGGGAGCAGTTCCGTAGAAAGCCTCAGAGCTGGGCGAGCTGGATGCAGGGGATGCCGAGGAAACAAAGTATTTCTTAAAGTTCCACAAAAAGTCAAAGTTGCGGTTGATGTCGACACCGATCGATGATCCGCTGGATCCAGACTTGGTGTTGCGGTTCTTGCGCCAGAGGGAGCCGCTGGACTGGTCGTAAACGACGCCGTCGGGGTTGACGAGAGGGAAGATGACGAGGCCGGCGGCGAGGATTGACTTCACCTGAGCGTTGGTGTAAGACTTGTTGCCATACTTGAGACCGGAACCAGTTTTGTTGGCCTGGAGAAGATCCGAAACCCAGTAAATGACATTGTCGGGACCACCGCGCTCACGGGCGTGCACGCCGGCGCTGATATAAAGGTGATAGTTGTTGACGTTGGAGCCTGCGCCAGTGTAGAAGGCGACAGAAGTACGGCCCTGGAAGGACTTGACGGGGAGGTCGTACTTGAAGAAAGCGCCGGGGTAGGCATTAACAAGCCCGGTGACGGCCGAGTTGATCTCGTTGACGTTGAGAATGCTCGCGATGGTGCTGCCGCTGGGCTTGGTGCCAAGGCCCAGAGGGGCAACGGAACCAGCGCTGAATCTGTCGCCAGATCCAATTGGGGCTTTTCCACTCTGTCTCTTGTCAAGCTTTGTTTCCCGGATCTCGATCGAGTCGACCTCGCTGTACTCTTGAGAGAGGAAGTTGATCTGATCGCGGGTCAGGAGGGCGTGAAGCTGATACTGGCCATCGTCAGTGGGGAGGGCAACCGGTCTGCAACCAAAGTCGTAGGTGTCATTGCCGACAATGGCCTCGAAGTGCTCAACGGTGGGCGCCCTGATCTCGACGGGCAACAACTGGCTGGCGGCAACTACGGTGATCTGCAGCGCCAAAGAGGTGGTGGTGAAGGAGTACTTCATATTGTCTGTGGGGATGAATGACTCGGGGCTCTCGATCGACCCAGAACCGAGAAGAGTCGGCTCTGGTGGGGGATAGATCGAAGGCGGCGGGTATTTATAAACATTCTGTCCTCTCAAGGTTACAAGTGCCTTGCAGTCTGCAGACAAGGTCGTGTTGGTCGGTTGGTGGGCGAGGGACCTGGGAACCGGGAAATCCAATGGCTTGACCACGACAGCAAACAAGAATCCCGATAAGTATTGCACCTCCCTCATTTGGCAGGCGGTCGTCAATTTGTTGCCATACGTGCATGCGGGGATCTTGGTCCTTTTTGGGGGCTTAGCACCACCCGCTAAGGGTAAATTAGAGGTTTGGGAAGGTCGGGCCAAGACTCCTCCCCTCAATTATCCAACGGATCGCGGAGCATTCGACTCTAGCGGCAGCTTGCAGTAAACTACCGCATAGTCACCTTCCTATTTAAGACTTTCCCCACGGTGCGGCCCGTTGAATGGTGTGGCATTTTGATGCTTCTATCTCTTTTACTCACATGTTTTTCTTCTTGATGGCTTCCTTTTTTATTTTGTTCTTTTTTGTTTTAATGGCGCATTGGTTGATGCCAGCTGAAAGTGTGGCCTGGAGGCGTCCCAAGTGCCTTTTTTTTAAATGGCGCAGCCAAGATTGGGATACCGAATAAAGCTGAACCGTGGATGACCCAACACGGCATCGCCGATTTTATGTAGGATGCTGGGGAAATAGAATCACAAAAGAAACGTCTTGTAGTATTTAACCATGTCTTTATAGATGTGCGCTCCCTCCAGAGTCCAGACCTAACGGACGACTAGGAGCTAGGCACGTCGTAAACAAATTTGCCACGCCGTTACACATTGGCAGATCCCGCTAGCCGCATGACTTTTTGATGCCGGCCGCTTGTTGGACCCCGACACCACCCTCAAGAAGGAATACCTTTAGTTTGAAGTATTTGGAAGCTTAAATATACGGCCCTTGTGTCTGGCGGCCATCAACAACTTAAACAGAATTACCATGGTTCCACCAGTCCTGGTGATCGATCAGCCACAATGCCCATCTTCCACAAAAGGAACGTAAAAATGCAAGTCAGCCAGTTGAAATTCAATTGCAATGTATCATGAAGTTTGATGCAATTTAATTACAATATATATATGATAACACCTGAACAAATAGAATAAAATTAAGCATTTCTAACATCAACCAAGAGCAAGTCCAATATTGCCTTCTCCAAAAAAAAAAAAAAAAAAAAAAAAAAGACAACTTAAACTAAATCCCCAACTCTCATCACTCCTATCATTCTTATTTCACAAAGAATAATTACTTTACACGACTTATAAGCCAACTAATTACTCACGTTCAAAACTTCAGTCATTAATAACCTCAACCAGGGCAGCAAATCTCAGCCAATAAATTACCCAAACGACCACTGAAATATCCAGCAACAACTTGAACGTCATTTAACGGACGAGTCTGCATTCTCCCCAGGAAATTATCTAAACGATATCTAGTAACGCAAGACGTAGAGTATACAGCGTCGGAACGGAAGGAAAGACGGTTTTCACTGTGTTTCTAATGTTGTTGACAGTATTGGAATATAATTATTGATCTTACACCACTGGAGGCGGTGCCTCCATCCCTATGGGATATGCGGTCCCTCTACAATTATTTACACGCGTGAGCGAACTCAAGTGC
>MU865465.1:0-51370 GCA_033297215.1 Podospora fimiseda | reverse complement strand
ATCCTTTAGTATACTGGTCATCGGGCACCTCCTCTTGCATAGCTTAATCCTCCTTCAACCGCCCTACTATACTGGTAGGCTGTGGAGGGTCCTTGACATGGTAGTTGTTGTGCCAGGTGACCGAGTACACTGTTGAATGCTGTCAGCGGGAACCGTGTGACATTCAAGTTATCTGGAGGCTGGAGTGAACTCGGCATCGGCATTGGCCAGCTGGGTCTCTATTGCTCCTTCCCAAACAGGAATTCAACAGAAATTCTTGCAAACCTTAAAACGCGTCCACAATTTTCAGCCTACCCATGGACCTCTTCTAAAATTTCACCCACTGTGCGAAACTGAACAAGCAGCAAGTCGCATGGCTTCGGCCACAACACTCACCCTCCACCAACAACCAAAACAAAAATCCAAGATGGCCACCGACGACGACGACAAGAGCCGCAAACGCCTGGCGAGCGATGACAACCAACCTCCTGCAGCAAAGCGCCTAACTCAATATTGCGCACGTATTGAAACTGTTCCGAATCTTTATTCCAACAACGTCGACGGAAAAGTTCCGGCTCTTCCCCGTGTCATCACGACCGTCCAAGTCAAAGTTATCCCCGACGAGCCTCATGACCAAGATCTGAATAGCGTTGGTTCAACGGATATGAATGCCGCCACCGAGTCAAGTTCCTCCGATGCAGCTGAGGAGGCAGTCTTTACTGATGATTCACCCGCTCAAATTTTGAACATTTTCGCCGACAGGAGTCTACAACATTGTTATTAAGAAGGTCAACATAAGCTGCTACGCATGCGGCAGAATTGGACGCCCGCCAATGCATAGGCTACAAAGACGGCTTTATTCTGGCTTGCCCGTTTTATCAAAAGCAAAACTCGAGCTACAGCCCTCAACACTGGCCAGAGCATTGTGATAAGTTTTCTCGGGATCAAGTCTGGGATCTATTTGTCGTTCAGCGAGCAGGCAAGTGCCAGCACGGAACCAGGTCGGTCAAGCTCAGCATGGGTTACCTTGTTGAGTAGCGGCTCCGAGAGTACCCTGACGAAGCACCGTTGGAGTTGTATCCGCACTCCTATCAGTTTACAGTTAAGAGAGAACCAACAACCCGGATCTTTGGAAGGTATGTTCAAATCCTCCAGCCCTCGTGAGATTCCTGTTCAGCATGTCAACTCGTTGCAGTGGCTTGTTGGATGCATAGACAAAGGAGGGTCACGGATCGGCTGATGAAGTTGTTGAATTTATCCCAAACTAATACTTGAATCCCTAGACACACGACTACACGCAGGAACCAAAGAACTTGGTTGTTGATAAGGATACCAAGACAAGAGAAATGATTGTCGCGAATTCGGCTCTGTTTTACCCACCCTCCTTCCGACAACACGTACAGCATCCGTTCCGCACAATGAAAACTGAATGGGATGGGAGGTAGACATGTGTTGTGATATGGCAGTAACTTTGAACGGTATTTCATGCATTTCAGCAACAGAAGACATAGTTGTGGGATAATTGAGGGAATTCGGGATTTGTTACGCCCCAGGCATAATAACAAGGGTGGTTCGAGACGCGGGACGAGTCTCATCCAATCGTTTGACTAACCCACATGTTCACATCTAACCAATCAGAAGCTGCTCGCTGTGCTCGCTGCCAAGACCAGCGAGCAGGGTACAAAGGTACTTCAGAAATGTATGGTTGATAACTTCCTGTAAGTAGGGGGAGTGCGCAGCACTCCCCATCCCGAGGAATCTGATTCCTCACGCAAGCAATATGAAGTTCATTTTTCTACAATCTACTCTCAGTAGCTCTTTGTTAGAACAACCTGTTGTTGACAGTGAACCCTCTGTCTGAGACGCTTGCCACAACCTTCGATTTACCTGTCAAGCTACCCTTTGGCGTACGGCCTTGCAGTCTGTACGCGAACTCGGTGCAGATTGTAACAGGATTATCTCGACGTATTAGATAGATATGGTGGAGATATCTCCCAGTTGGGGCGCATATGAATTGCTGTTACGTCAATGAGGTCCCACGACTAGGAGCATTGAATTGTGACTATCTAGAATGGTCCTGAAGGAGGGAATCTTCCTGGTCTATATACTACTACGGGGACCGGAATATCGTTGATCCTGAGGATCAACGGGCTCCGTTGGAGACGGCCGAAGGCCGTATACGAAGTCATAGGCAATGTCCGATATTGACGGCGTTGAACTCCTTCCACTGTTCATCGTGTTTCGGGGGAATGAGTGCAAGATAGGCGTTTTTAGCTGCTTACGGAGATAACTTATACCACAGATATTTGGTGGCCGGGTGATTTAGACTACCTAGGTACCAACGGAATTAAAAAAACCTTTTTCATCAAGTGGATCAACAAGATTTATTGCGCACATCCTGACAATCCCAATTTTCATCAACTGGAAACCCCATTCACCCGACCCTCAACATTGCCCCTAGTTCATCCTTCAAGATGGCCGGCAGCAATGACACCGACTCCAAACGCCCGGCGAGCGATGATGTTGCAAACACTCACCCCAATGGTAACGAAATTGAATCTTCGCAACAACCCGCGTTCACAGTCGTCAACACCACAACGTTCCACTTTTCTCTCCGAGAACTTGATAATCCAGAATTCCCTTCACATACCATTTCCGACGCACTCTATCAGCGTGGCGGTGGGACATACAGAGTCACAGTTGAGAAACTCGAACCGGGATGTTACAACTGTGAGCGAGCCGGTCACGAAGCTCAACACTGTCTAGGCTCAAGGGAGGGCTGCCTAATGGTCTGCCCCTTCTGCGACCAATACACCATTGGCAATCACATGCCAGAGGACTGCGCCAAGTTTGACCAGGGACGAGTCTGGGATCTTTTCGTTGTTCAACGAGCGGGAAAGTGCCAATACCGCACGAAATCAGTCAAGCTTAGCCTCGGTTACCTTGTTGAGCAACGTTTCCGAGAGTTCCCTGATGAGGGCCCGTTGGACCTGTATCCCCATTCTTGGGATTTTGACAGAAAAAGCCCATATAAGGCAAATGTAAGTCTATACTTTTACTGAGTTGGTCAATAACCACATTGCTTAGGCAAAAACGTTGATGAAACAATGGCCTGATTTTACATTATAGACTCATGATTATTTGCGAGAGCCGGCCGATCTGATTTCGGATCCGGATACCCTCACACGAGACATGATCATCAACAATCACCGCCTATTTTTGCCATCTGAGGTTCTCAGACGACATCACCAACCAACCATCGCCTATGCTTGGTCTTCTATTAATATCTGAGGTTCTCAAACAAGTTTAAGAAAGAATCAAGGTGAAGGAAAGAATAATGGGAAAATGCAAAGGAGAGATAAAGGGTATTTTTATAAATGAAGAAGGACTTTGTATAAATAAATAGCCATCCATGAATGAAAAAAAGCATTTTTCAGAACAAATAGGCGTTTCGATTTCAAAAAGCCGTGTTGATATTCATGTAATGGGCCAACAAATATTCAAGCGGGGTTATTGTAAAGAAACGCCTCAGCCCTCGTCGGATGTTCGCAAGAAATTTGGGTATCAGTCCTCAAGAGAACTAACTTATGAAAATCAGAAAAAAAAAGTACATGTACATGTACAACCATGGAAGGGCTTTCTGATTCAACCTTATCAATGGTCATGCATCACACACTCACCACTCTAATTATACAACTATCAAAAAAAAGAGATATAAGAACCAAAGGACAACCCCCCAAAAAAAACATCTTTGAACATGACATTAAATAACACAAAAATTAACACAAGAACAAAAAAAACCATTGGAAAAACAGTTTTTTTTTTTTAAAAAAAAAAAAAAAAAAAAAAAAAAGTAAAAGAAAAAGTAAAAAAAGAGTGTGAAAAAAAAAGTTGCAAAAGAAATGCGTCAGCCGCGAATCGAACGCGGGGCCCATCGATGGCAACGATGGATTTTACCACTAAACCACTGACGCTTGAGCAGGCTACCGAGAAACTGAGTTGAAAAGTTCTAAGAAATTATAAATTATATATGCCATTTTAACGTCGTATTTTATATGGAAGTAAAGATATGCATTTGGATAAGAATAATTATGACAGGCAAACAACCTAGAACATCGCAGATTTTGTTTTTATGGAGTAATTGAAATGGATTCTTAGTAGACGGATGGTTTGTTTTTATTTTCCGAGTCGATTTTATTGTTTGCTTCGACCGGGTGTTTATACATAAATTCAAGATGGTGGAATGAGTGTTCCATTGTTCCAAGTTTTTCAATTTTTGTTGAAAATTTGATTGTTGATAGGAGCCCAGCAGCTGAAGCAGCAAAAGGAGTTACAAGACTATGTACGTAATAGTTCCTCCTCCTTTTCTACATTTTCGCAATCTTCCCTGTCTAGGAGCTCAATGATGCAGTTCAGAAGCACTGCATCGTCAATTTTTTCTGACTCTGCTTGACGAAAAGTCAGTTTTGTGGCCACAACCAACACTCTCAAGTGCCAATCATCGGCCGTATCACAGTCTTGGACTGGTTCATGGTCTGCGCCGCCATCGGTTGGCAAAAGAGCTCGAATGGTATCAAGACACTGCCTTGGACTTGATCCGACACTTATCCATCGTCCAAGAGACTTCAACATTTGCTCACGTGCAAGCTCCCAACCAATGTCCCGTGGTCTTCTGCACGGGAAATATTCCTGCTAACAATGCCTTGCAGCATTTTGATCACAGTCTTTGACTCGGATCGAACTGTAGCGTGCATAGATTCCAACACAGCTACCATGAGCGCTTTTCATTCTCGTCTGTCTCCTTTCCCAATCCTCCCGTCGGTGCCATTGACGCATCGCCAAAAAATCAGTCTCGGTCCCGTCGATCAGTATTGTTTCCATCAAGTGCGACCCGTTGTAATTTATTACGCGCTGCCAACCCACAGTGACCATGCGTGTCACGAGTTCGGATATTTTTCCGTCTTTCCCTGCTGCAGTGGCGATCAAAGCTTCAACAATGCCGGCACCGAGCTTTTCAATGGCTCTGAAGCTGCCTTGGGGGGAAGGTTTGGTGAGGTTGTCGACCAATCTGCGGAAAAACGTGCTCGAGCACTTTGTAGCTGCCGAAATATCACGAATGAGGAAACTCAAAGATCCGCAGACCATGCATGTTGTTTCTCTGGGACCGGCATTGAAATTATCTCGTCATGAAGCATTTCGGCACTTCGTCCGTGTATTGATAGCAGCAATCCAAAAAAGCAAAATAAGACCTGTGGGGAAGGAAGCCAGGAAAAAAGAAAGAAAAAAAAAAGAAAAAAAAAAGAAAAAGAAAAGCTACTTTGAACCGGGATCTTTTTCAGTACATCCCTCGGGTGCAACGGGGAAGCAGCACAATTCTTTGTTGGTAGCCTGGTATTTATCCCAGGTCAGGAAAGGCTGCGGGTGGAAAGCAACATCCTACCGCCGGGAATCGAACGTAGGCCACCAGTTCTCCAAGTCGTATAACGCACCGAGATCTCTGTAGCTGTCTCCCCAGATCGTTAAGTCATGGGTACCATTTTAGTGTTTAATTTGTCAATTAGAGTCCCCCAAAAACTTGGTCATAACCCTCCCCTACTTTTTGCTCGCACTCCACATTTGAATTTGATTTGACCAACCAATTGATTGGCCCAAGCTCCTTTGTTTATTTTTTGGGGGGTTGCTGGTTGTTTTAGTTACTTTTTTTTTTCCTTTTTCGACCTGTCCTCCTCTTCATAAGTTCATTCTGACTTTCCCAGATCCTCCCACCAGTACTAGTATTCCGAACGAACCTGAAAGTAGTGTCACGATTAAACCACTGCAGCGAGACTGATCAATTTTTTGGGGACAACATTTGGACTCATTATTTGTAATTTCTACTGTAACAACAATCATCATCATGGAGGCCACCGCAAACGATTCCACTTTAAAGCGCCAGAGAGAGCCAACTAGTAACAACGAATATGACGCAGAAACTCTTGATTTTATTTACTCAAAGATATTGAGGGAGGAGAGATCATTTGCAGGAAATTTGATGGGAACCGAGGAGGAGCGAGGCCTCCTGCTAAGGATCGCTGGCAAGGCAGGCAGATGGTCTAATAATCAAACTGTGCTGGATTTCTTCGTGGATGGGTCTCAGTCTGCCCTTCCAAACTCTCGGTACAATGAGCAACCCTATGAATAACAAACCCCAAATCCCATTCCCCTTCGCCTTCTTCTCTAGGACTCAAAACCACCGTAGTCCAACAACACAACATTCCATTATTAGACAAAAAAGTAGCTTCGTCTCTGCTCATTTCCGTAAAACCCGCGAGGGTACATCTTGAATAAACCCATTCGTCTTCATCGTCATAATGTGAAATCATTTTGCCTTGTCCTCCTCCTGATTCTGACGACGGTAACCGTAAATGAGATAAAAACCCAGAAACAACATCTCTATGGATTGCTACTTCTTCGATTTCTATACGACTAGTAGGATTGGAATGGTCGAGATATTGTTTGATTGATTTATGAATTTCAGAAGAAAGGCGTCTACTCTGTAGTATATAGAAGCCAGAGGAAAAGAGCACCTTGGTAAGTAGTAGGTAGAGAGTGTTACTAATTCCGCCGTTGAAATAAGGTTCTATATAGTACCGTGTAGAAAAAGGGGCATCAGGCTAATTAGTAATATGTATGAATATAGGCATGTCCAATCAGCACACATAGCGCACTTCATCAACATACAGCATATGGAGCTTATGGCAATCCTAGAAGCTATGAGTATTGCCAAGGAATTGCGGAAATCAGCCACATCAGACTGGTCAACAAGGAGGATCAACAAGCTGGACGTTATTGTTTTTACCGATTCTTTCAAGTCGCTTGAGCGGATTTCAAAGGGTCAAGAACTAAAGCATGTGAAGCTGAGCACAGCAGTTCTCCAACCAATAATTGGAGAACTCATCTACAATTCCCACCGGCTCAAGGATTTGGGGGTAAGCTTAGCCCTGAGAAAGATCCCAGGACATGACCATCATGTCCGGCCCCACCAGATTGCCGACCACGCCTCGAGAAATGCAGCTAGGAACGGGAAGTCAACTTAGGACGTTGATCTCGGTTCCGGCAGATACTATCAAAACATGGGACAAGTTGTGCAAAAAGAAAATTTGGAAATTATAAAGAAAATTTCCATTCTGAAGGCCAAGACTGGCGAAGTATCCCACAAGCGCTCGCGCATTGTCGAGCAAGAGCCGGATAACACTCTAGTCAAGCCCGAGGTGAAGGTTCAAGCTGAGACCAAGAACGAACCCAAAGCCGCCCAGGTCAAAGATAAGGAAGAGGCCGAGACTGAAACCGAGGATAGCGGTTTGAAAGGAAAAAGTGAAGAGACAAGCTCGTCTGAATCTGAGAAAGGCTGTTCGGAGATACCCGACTCCAACCAGAAGAGCTTGAGTGAGGAGCAGACCACAGACAGCAGAGGATCAAAGTAAGGTATGGATTTAATGTTTGTTAGAATAATTTATACGCGAGCAGCATGCTCCAGAACCTCAGACTATGTATGGACAGTTAAGTTGATGGAAGGAGTCCATAATAAGCGTTTCGATATATACCGTTTGGTAGTTCCGTGGTTTTAACTGCTGCTACTGAACGGGGATAGCTTGGACTGGCTCTTATTATAGTTAAGCTATAAGGATTAAGTAAAGAGTTTGAAAGAGAAAAAAAGTTGACGGTTTATTCCTTTTAAGTTTCTTATCGCAAGGGCGGGTGGGGGGGGGGGGGGGGGGGAAGGGGAATAAACCTAACGATTTTCTTATGAAATTGAAACATCAGTTGTAAAAACCCAAAGAGAAAGAAACTGACGTCTTAAACTTGTCTGAAAACGGGGTAGCTCCTGAGCCCCTATACCTACAGTCCTCAAATGTAAACAAACGGCAGGCAAAGTTGAGAACTTTACAGCAGTTGTTGATCTCTTTGATTATCCTTTCAACGTCCCCCTTGTAATGCATACTCCATCTCGGGATAAAGAAAAAAACACTGGACTTACTTTGATGTTCCTCGACGAGCTCATGCAAGCGTTTGATAGAAAACGTCACTGCTCGTCGCCAAATCATTATTGATGAGAGCGAAATTTTTTATTGCCGGACGACGAGTTCTTGGAGTTGCCTACCGTGACAATACTGTGCGATCTTTCCCGCCCTCTGATTGATGCTGTAAATCTCATCTGGTAAGTCCTTGACCTCTCTAATGTATTTTATTATTTTAGGGATTGCTTGGAGCGGTCCGATAGCACTCGCCACAGTTTCGAATTCGTCTGCCATTGTGTCTGCGTTGGATGGATGCTTGTCGAGAAGTGAAAATCTTTCAAGATAAGCCCATGATCGGCCTGGCCTTATTTTATGATCAAGTTATGCCGCTGTGAGTTTTAATTTCGAATCTATATAATGTAACGGGATAACGCTATATCTTCGCTATTCGTTGAGCGGAACCAAGGTTGAGTTGTTCATCGACTTGGCGCCGACAGATGGAATCGTTTGCTAGTTCTTTCAAGCCACATGGCAGAGATCATTGACGAAAACAACAAAGAAGAAAGAAACCCCAACAAATGGAGGTAGATTTTGAAGAAAAAAAAAAAAAAAAACTCTTAACATTTGTCGATATTCCGGCAGACAGGTAGATCGGGGGACCCGGACCCGATGGCTCGAGCCAAGTTCTCCCGGCTGGGTCGAAAATAATCGCGTCGGAGCCGGTCATTCGTGTCAGGCTCGAAAGACTAATTTGTGGTGTAAAATCGGGGTTTCGTGCCTGACGCGGCGCTTCGGGTCCGGTACGGTCAGTCTTCGTACCGGCAAAACGGTTTCATGCTAAAGGGCGAGATATAGCTCACGATATTCACACACCAGAAAAAATTACTCACAGTTCACGGCAAAGATCAAAAGTTAACACCTTCACCTAAGCGGGCAGGCGAGAGGCTGATAGCGACACGGATTTTTGGAGCAAGTTTAGGGAAATTTCAGGAGGGCTGAAGGTATATATTACAGTGAACAGAGAACCGTTGGAAGCACATCTACAATATAAGTATCCAAGGACAAACATTTGATCAAATAAGAAATCTTGCTAATGAGTTGTTCCCAAAGTGTGAAGCACTCAGGTTTTACAAGCACAGACTAGTAGTGGTGCAAGAGGACATACTAAGAAAAATCTCGGTCGTTTTTTCCTTTTTCCTTTTTCTTGTTTGTCATTTTATTTTTATTTTGATTTCCTTCGCCCATCTCTCTGTAAGAGCTGCAGTCTGCATATTATTTAGATTTGTTGTTCAATCATCCTTATTTAATAATGTCGTATTTTCACGTGTCTAGCGAGAAGCTTCATTTAATAACAATTCGCTGTAAGCAAAACAGGTTCCCTTTCTGAAACTTCTGACCGTCTAATATCTAAGCAAGCTGCAGCCAGTCTTACAGTAATTGCTCATGTTGGTATTCTTGTTAATGTTTAAACATTCCTTGTATAACCCAGATAGCATATGAGATTGTGCCCGCCGATTTGTGTGTCGTCCACGATGAAAAAAACTAACATGGAGATTCATATTTTGGTGCCCCTGAATGAGCTTATGCAAGCATTCCATGACATTCCGCGATCTCTGCCTCGACGTTGCTGCTGCCAGCCAGCGACTTTTCTGTATCATTTTACGGAGTATGAGTGAGCAAATTCCCCAATATGAGAATAAACAAAGCCCCTCGTGGGTAATAACCATCTGCAATGCTTGAACAAACAACGCACATGTAGCCTAATTTCACCTCCTCCCCACAACTGAGCACAATGGAGTCAAGACATCAAGTCACTTTGGCGGAGTGGTTAACGCGCAGCCCTGCTAAGGCTGTGTCTTCGGACGCGCAGGTTCGAATCCTGCAGGTGACGATTCATCTGTTTTTCTGTTCTCCTGCTCTCATATATGTTTTCTATTTTTTTTTCTTTTTCTTTTTTATTAACTATCCTTGTATAACAGTTATGACGTGGTTTCATCTATATGCCCACCGACCAGAGTAGAAGTGAATACTCCAAAATCAAAGTGTTGTTTCATTTGATAATGGGAGTTTGTCAAGGATTACTTTAACAGATGAAAGAAACTGCAAAATCGTTATTCAAAAGCTATTGTTCATTCCAAGTTGACGCAAGTATGATGCCCGATTCTCAGGTAGGTAGACAAGAAGATCGGACAAGGCTGGCAATACCTATACAACAGATTGTACCTCAGCTAAGTTCTGGCATCCGACGTGACACCCTGTGGAATCAAACAAGTGATGAGCTTCTAATCAACATCATAATGTAGCTTTCACAAAAAGGAAAGATATCCAAGGAAGTAGGCGTTGAACCCTAACCCTTGTGCCTATAATCATTACCCCTTTTCATCGCAACACGTCCATCCACTCAACAATTCAACTAACACTCACCGAGCCGTCCATAAAAACCTCAACATAAAAACCGGCCATGCAATACCTTGAAGACGACTCACAAATAACAGTTCAAAGAAGATTTGTTTTATTACAGTTTCCATAACGCAACTGTGCGTTATTCGATTTCTTGGCAAGAACGTCCATCTTTTTCTTGAAGGACGAAAGAAGACGGAACGGGAGAGCCGCCAAGCTCAGCCTTCGGGCACACGGCACTCTGCAGTGTGAACGGCGGATGTGCCGCAAACCTGTGGTGTGTCCGTAGCACCACCCCCACTATTAGCGCCCGGCCCGAGCGCACATGCCAACAAATAACCCCCCACCAAATCTTCTAAAGTCCAACAACCTCGATCCAAAGACAAGTCTTTATCACCGAGGCACACGAGCAGCTTTCCCTTAAATGTCAATAAAGTCCCACTTGGATAATCCATCCATCTTGCTTGGATCTATTCAGTTTCACCTTTTTCTTTTCGGCATTATACGGAACACAAAAAACAAAAAACACGTGGGAACCCCCTCAACAAAAAACCTGGGGAAAAAAAAGTGCGAGCAGCGAAAGAAACCGGACAACAAATAATATTGTTCCGTTGTGTTGAACTCGACTCGCGTTTTTCCACAACGCGCTCCGTACTTGTACCAGGAACATCCCAGAGTTTTTTGTGTCTCCAGGTACCGACGCCGCTGCGGTGGATGCTTGCTTTGCATTTGCATGGAAACGCAGGAACCAAAACGGGGATGGAAACTTCTTTTGAAGCGCTCAAACTTCTTCCCTCAACTGGCGGAGACCATGTTATACGGAGTACGGAGTACCAACTATAATACAATGCAGGCAAGCAAGCGTACAAGGCGCTGCCCTACCCACTACAGCAGACAGCAGGCTGCGTTTTAAATTAATGCGCAAAGGCGGTGATTTAGGAAACTGGGGTTTCCGCTCGGGGTATGGCGGTTTGCGAACGAGGTGAATCAGGAAAGACTGTCGCCGGTTTCCTATCAGATGCCAAGATATTGAAAGTATGCATGCCGCAAATAGTGCGGTGCGTGTCCCCCACGATTGGTATGAAACTTATTTCAGCTCGTTTGTTTGTTGGTGATATCGTTATCTCGCTCTCGTCAAAAAGCTTAACAGTACAAAAAAAGGTTGCTAGTGTAGTGGCACCTGATTTGGATCAGTGCCCGACAAGAGGTCACCGTTTGACCTTGTTTAGTTTGCTTGGCGATAGATAGGTATTCCCCGCTTTCCAAAACGTCGCATGGCATGGTGGTGGTGAAAATCGTCAGACGGAGGAATACCGTATCGGTTCTCGGGTAGTTACATGAAAGGAAAACCCAATTGCAACTGCTGGATCGAATAGAAATGACAGGGCCAAGAGGCCGGGGGGGAAGGCGCTATCACAACAGCATAGCGCAAAGAACAAGGTTCGGATCAAAACATGGAAAGGAAAGAAGGTTGATCGCTGACGATTTGATGCTTGAATCGAACTCGGGACGGGTGGAGACGCCCGAACTTTGGAGGAGGTGCTGCCCGTGGGTGGATGTCGCCGCCCGTTCCCTTTTCACCACACACAACAAGATACGGGTGGCCGGAGAGTTCCATCCTTTTTCCTTTTTGCTTGGGAAGAGCTGAAATGGAATAGTATGGAGATACCGAATGCGCCCACGCCTTCCCCATGCATTCGATATGCATGGCTGCATGCACCCATCTGGGGACAGGCTGAGCTCTCCCAATGAATGATGGCCCATCAATCCACAGTTGCCAAGCGCCATGAAGCATGCCGGCCCCGGTGTAAGTGGCCACTTTGAGCGGGATGGCAGTGGATGTGTGAGCTCACAATCCCGGCCGCGAACTTGCTCCGTCTCGCGTTGCCCTAGTTTCCCAGAGATAAGGGATTTTTTCTCTCTGGTTTTTTCGCTGTTGCCCACTTTTTCCCAAAATCCCACATCATGTGCTGCACCAAGGGTCCCCGTTCCACCATCAATCTTTAAAAGGATGTGTTGCCGCCACCGTTCTCCGACGAGTTGACCCCCTCGAGTCCTCTCGAGTCTTTAAGCTCAACGCCGCCTCCCCGCCAACTCCCCCTCACAAGGCCGAGCTTGTTGAAGAGGCTTTGGCACAAGCCTCCTCTCCATCTTTTCTCGAACCCACACGTCCGTCGGCCAAAAGTTTTCTTTTTTGCTCTGCCGTCACCTCAACATCGGACCTCAAAGTCAAGATGGGTTGGATCGACAATACCAACGCGGCCATTGGCCGCAGCGCTGTCGGCCGTTGGTTCAAGTTGGAAGGATCTGGACATGTGAGCCGCCTCGAGTCGACCAATTCTTGAAAACGTCCAGAGTTGCTAAATGGCCGTATTTTTTGCTATTATAGCCCAAGGAGAGAAAAGGATCCTACTTCTTCACCGAGATGCGTGCCGGTCTGGCTACCTTCTTCGCCATGGCGTAAGTCTCGAGTGCTTTTTTGAGCATCAGGAAGGGGCCATACTAACCCTAGCTCACAGTTACATCATTGCCGTAAACGCCAACATCGTAGCCGATAGCGGAGGTACCTGTATTTGCAACGACCCAGTCGACAAGTGTGTTGCCGATGATGCTTTTTTGCTCTGCAAGGCCGAGATTAAGAAGGATTTGATCACTGCTACGGCCGCCATCTCTGCTCTTGGAACCTTCTTCATGGGACTCTGTGCCAATTTGTAAGTCATATCGAGCTGGGAGAAGATTTGAGTCCGGTATTGACTGACCACGCCATAGGCCTGTCGGTATTGCACCTGGTATGGGCTTGAACGCCTATTTTGCATACACCGTTGTTGGCTTCCACGGGTTTGGAAACGTTTCTTTCCAGAGCGCTCTCACTGCCATCTTTATCGAGGGTTTCGTTTTCTTCGGTCTTGCTCTTCTCGGAATGCGGCAATGGCTTGCTCGTGCCATCCCCCGCTGCATCAAGCTCGCAACCAGCGTAGGTATCGGTCTTTTCCTGACGCTGATCGGGTTGACCTACGCCCAAGGTATCGGTCTCGTCGTTGGTGGCAAAGATGTTCCCATGGAGTTGGCTGGTTGCCCCGCTGACGCCAGGGTCAATGGATCTTGCCCCTCCAGCGTCAAGATGCGCAGCCCATTGATGTGGATCGGTATCTTCTGCGGCGGTATTTTCACTGCCATGTTGCTTCTTTACAGAGTCAAGGGTGCCATCATTGCCGGTATCATCCTCGTCTCCATCATCTCGTGGCCTCGCTCAACCCCCGTCACCTACTTCCCCGATACGCCCGTCGGCGACAGCGCCTTTGACTTCTTCAAGAAGGTTGTCGACTTCCACGAGATCAGCAGGACTCTGAATGTCATGGACTTTAACATATCCGGAGTCGGTGGACAGTTCGGTCTCGCCCTCGTCACCTTCCTGTACGTTGATATTCTCGACACAACCGGCACCCTCTACTCGATGGCCCGCTATGCCAATCTCGTCGACCCCGTCACCCAGGACTTTGAAGGTTCCACCATCGCCTACATGGTCGACTCGCTCACAATCGTCATCGGCTCCGTCTTTGGTACCCCGCCCGTGACCGCTTTCGTTGAGTCCGGCGCCGGTATTGGAGAAGGTGGCAAGACGGGTCTGACCGCCATGATGACCGGGTTCTGCTTCTTCATCTCGATTTTCTTCGCTCCAATTTTCGCTTCAATCCCGCCCTGGGCTACCGGTTGCGTGCTCATCCTGGTTGGATCCATGATGATCCAGGCCGTCGTCGACATCAACTGGAGATACCTCGGCGACGCGATCCCCGCCTTCCTCTGCATCGCCCTCATGCCTTTTACTTACTCGATCGCCGACGGTCTCATCGCAGGTATCTGCACCTACATCCTCATCAACTCTCTCGTCTGGATCATCGAAAAGGCCTCATTTGGCCGCATCGTCCCACCCAACAAGGACGAGAAGGAACACTGGTCTTTTGCCGCTACCGGGTTTGGTCTCCCACCTTGGATGCGCCGCCTCGCAAAGGGCAAGAAGGATTTCTGGAGGGGCGATCATTCCTCTGCTCGGTCCGTTTCTGCTTCTGAGACGGAAGGAGTCTCTGAGAGAATTGAGGGAAAGGAGGTTAATGTTCAGTCTGACGTGAAGCCTGAAAAGGTTGCATAAGCAGATTGAGACAAGGGGGAAGAAGTTGGAAAGTTAATAAGCAGGATGAAAAATATCGTTGGTTTTTTTGGTTTTTGAAGCTCTTTTGAGTGTTTGGCTTTTTTGTTGTGTGGAATAATACCCCAGGGAGTGATTAAAGTTTGGAAGGGAAGAAGAATGTCTTTTTTCGAAACATATCAAAAAAAAATATCCCATGATCTATGTAATAATTTGAATATGATGGAACTTTTTTTTTGCTTTTATCGCCCTCGTTTGTTTGTTTTGTGAGTTTTCGTTTGCATTCATGTTTGTTGTGCAACATGAAAAAAAAATTTGATGGGATCTTTTGAATTTTGATAGTAATCATCTTCCCCCTCCTTCATTTTAAATAATATGGACAGCTGTCTGACACCTGATTCAATTTTATGTTACGAATTGACACCACCGACAGAGGAGGAGAGCTTCTCGGCTTATTATAGGAAAGGAAAGAACGATACAGACATTGAGGGCTATCTACTATTTACTGCCTTCGGTTGATAATGGGGAAGGTTTGCGCGTCATCACTCAAATGCTTGAAGCAAGCAAAGTGACTGCCCCTTCCACAAAAAAACACGAAATAGGAACAGCTAGACACAATTCTCAAGGGGGAAAAGGGCCATAGATTTACGTGTATTCCAAACTACTTGCAATCAAATTTGTTTTAATATTTCTGGAAAGCAAAACAACTCTACATAAAATATCCGCCAAAAAAGGAGCAGAAAAAGGAAAGGAAATAAGGAATGACAAGAAGAAAGAGCGGAGAAAAAAAGGGAAGAGGCCTCGCGACCGAATTTTGGTCTGTGTGTATGTATACCGGTATATATAAAGGCAAAAAATAAAAACCCAAAAACCGACCCCTTTTCCCAAAAAAAAACTAAAAAAAAAAACTTTCACAACAATAAGGAAAAATGAAAAACCGGCCTACCGTGTGATAAACAAAAAAATGCTTTCAGTTAACTTAATGTCCTTCCAACCAAAGGAAGACGACAAGCAAAAAGCAAGACCAGGAAAAAAAGGAAAAAAGAAAAAGGAAAAAAGAAAAAGGAAAAAAGGGGAAAAAAGGAAGAAAAAAAAGTAACAAGACCCAACCTAAACGAACAGAAAGAAAAAAAAATCCAGCGTGAGCCGAGAAATTTTAAACAGAAAAAGGAAAGAAAAGCAAACGACCAAAGTAAGAGAAGCAGCCAGCACCACCATCCACCCCAACATCATGCCTCAAAATTAAACTGCTCACTAAACATCTGAACCTCCTCAAACGCCATCCCAAGCGCAACATAATCATACCAATCCCCCATTTCCACATCCATCTCCTCTCCAACCGGCAAAACAAAACTCGAAATCGGAGGAGCAACAGGAGCAGCAGGAGGGGCAGGAGGAGCTTCTTCACCAACAACGAGACCACCACCACCACCACCGCTGTTGCCGTTACTACCACCCTCTCCCAACTCCAACGGCGTCAACGAAGTAAAAAACCCAGAATCAGCAAAACTCCCAGCGCCCTCATTAAAACTTCCCCCAACAACCTGAGCCCTCCATTGCTCATGAGCCCCAAAAGACTCACCCACAAAAACAGGTGGCGCTCTTATACCCAAATTATACATTCCCAACGCCAATATCTCTTCTTTTCCCTGCTGTCCCTGTCCTTGTCCCTGTCCCTCCTCCCCCTCTTCTTTCTCATTATCCTCTCTGTCCTCATCATCCCCAGCATACTCACTACCACCCACAACAATACACTCATCCATATCCTCATCCTCATCATCCTCTTCCTCAACAACAACAATTTCATCCTCCTTTATCGTCTCCTTTCCTTTATCCTTTGCCGCCGTCGTCGTCATCATCTCTTTTCCCTCAACCACAACAGGCTCAACCATCAAATACCAAGGCTGCCTCCCCCTGAGCGCCCTAATCTCAACCATCGACCCCCACAAAACCTTTTGATGCGGCGCCCAATCCCAACACTTTGGACACGGCGCCCTACAAGCCCAGGGACTCGAGTTATAATCCCAATTATGCGCACATCTCTTACACCTCAACGTAAACTCCATCCTGTCAAACGCATGATGATCCTCATAATAATGAAATATCAAACTAGAAAAAGACGTACACTTTCTCGTGCACGCTTTTTGGTCCTTTTCTCCTCCCCCCAAATGATAAGGGGTCGAAGAAACAAACTGATTATTATGCATACAAGACCATTCGTCTTTTTCTGGTTTGGCTAGTGTACCAATAGGACAGTGTTTATAACTGAGAGGGATGGGGGGTTTTCGTCCGCTTCTGGGTGGAGGTGGGATGACAGCAAAGGTTGTTCTGCTGGGTATCAAGGTGTCGGGATCGTCGGCGATGTCAAGGAGGTTTTCGACGTGTTGTCGTCTGTTGAAGCGGGTATTGCTGCTGATAGTCTTTGGGTTGATTTTTCTTTTTTTGGGTCCTTCTGTGGGAGGTGGCGTGGGAGGTCTGTCAAAAAGTGTTAGATACTTGTTGTTTGGGCAGGATGAGGGATTGACGTCGACATAAAAGTACGAACTGGTGGGTCGCACTGACTCTGGCTCATCAGGATTATGATACTTTATCCCTCGAAGTTTACACCACTCCATTTCGAAATGAGTGAGATCCCAATGATCTCGATGACACTGTGTCCGAAAAACAAATATTAGTATGAGGAGATACAAATTCAAAGAGAGATAAGAATACTGACTGATACACGCCGCTTACGGCACTCTTCACAGGCTCCCAAGGAACGCATAAACGCAGCCTTTGCTCTGGAACTGGCTAACAATGGCCCTGTCCGACCCCCACGTCTTGAATGCTTGTGGCCTTCCTCGCCGCTGTCGCTGTGGCTGCTACTAGAGCCAGACGACTTTGGCGAACTGTCAGGAGAGGACTTGTACTGACATCTAGACAGCGTCCTCGGATCAGGAAGAACCCAGGGACCAGTGTTTCCCCATCTTCGCTCCGGGTTAGCGAGCTTTAGGGGTTCCAGCTCGACCCCTTGTTTCTCCAGCTCCTCGTGTCGTTCAGCATTACGCCAGTTGTTGTACAGCATGGTGCGCTTGACATTTGGTGCTGGACATGGCTTTGGTAGTTCACCACGATATGCCGACCAGTCACACGTTTTTGTCCGGCCCCTAGTATAAAAATATTAGCTTTGGGGTTTGTTCCTTGGCGGGGGATGGGAAACCAAGATCTTACATTTCGAGGAATGCTGTTTACAGTGTAGTAAGAAAGTGAACAAGACTCGAGGGACTGTGAGGATGGTGGCAAGGAAAGGGTGGGGGTATTATATAGGAGGCTCAAAGGAACTGAAAGCAAGGCAGAAACGTGTATAAGTGAAAGGCAAAGTAAGTGCGTATGGAAACTCTGACTGTGAAATACGCAATGAGGTAGCCAAACAACTAGGATCTTTCCCAAGGATCTGGGGGAAACTTGTGGGGGTATAAATACGAAGAGGATATTTGAGGAAGGCATAAAACAGAAATAGAGAGGCAGAAACTCTTACATCGTCGTCTCTATCCCTCCTCCATGTTAAGCCGAACCCTCCGTGTTCCCACACCTCCTTTTCCGTGATGATTCAAGCCTCACTGCATTGTACCCAGTGACAGGAACAGAGCCCAGACCAAGAGAGGCTAAACCGATGTTTTTTTCTTCGTGTGTGGGAGGTACTTTGATAGGAGGTACTGCCTCTCCCGGGACCCCCAACAGGGAAAAACGCTCGAGCCAACACGTCAGCTGGGGAGCACAAGACCAGTTTCGGTGCCGCAATAACCCTGGGTCCCACAAGTCTGGCAAAGAAAAAAAGACGTTGTTGTGTGAATGAGGGTTAAAATCTTACTTGTTGATGGTGGTGTGTGTGTGTGTGCGGGTGTGGGATGATGGGATGAGGGGCGGGTTAACCCCATACATCAATCATCATCATCATCATCATCATCCACCTTGACGACGGGCGGTAAGAAGGAGAATGTACGGAAGTACATGTAACAATACCAACCTCGCTCGCTCGGGACCGGGAGACGACCATGTGGGAGCCTACCCTTGTAAGCCTTGTGGTACCTTGGGAAAAACAAAAACCTGGAAAGTTTGGTTGTGATTCGGAGGGGATGTGATCGGATTGGATGGTCCATTGTGATTACGAACACACCAAATAAATTTGCCCATTTCAAGTTCACACCGCCACGTAATTTTTTCCCTGGTCTTCTTACCTTTCTGGAAGGCACGCCCGCACCATTGTTGGTGGATGGTTCGCGAACCAAAAAAGAGACGAAAAATGTGTGTGTGTGTGTGTGTGTGATGGAGGGTGTGATGTGAAGGTGTGTTCGACACCAGCAGCTCGGGACCCGGAGTGCCGGAATCACTAATTGCCCCGCGATTGGCCAATGAAACCCTGCTGTTTTTCGTACTGTGCTATCGGTATGGAACACAAGGCAAATCACTGCAGGCCAGCCCATGGTCTTTTTCCCCCTAAACGGTTGTAAGTTTAGCGTTGAGCGCCACACCCGTTTGTTGGATGTGATTTCCCCATGGGCATGGAATCTGATTGATTACCTATACGGAATACAAAGTGTCCAAGTAAACTTGTTTCGTTTCGTTTCGTTTCGTTTCGTTTCGTTTCGAACCAAGCAGTTTGTCCATTGCCCCTTTGGGCAAAGGAACTGTTCCTTCTTTTTCTCACAGTATATCGAACCATTCGAATTATAGCGTACCACATATTTCCAGAGATTGGTAAGCCCGAGGAAGGAAGGAATGAAAAAAAAGTAATCCAGAACGAACACAAGGAAAAAAGAAAACCAGGAAAAAGGATATTAAAAGTGTGGGGTTTTCCTGCACAGTGCATCTTTCATCTCAGCCCTATGGATCATGCAAGCCGCGGTGAGACTGAGGGGGATACTTCCTAGTACCACCTACCGTTTTCGACTGGAGTGCATTCCCAAGAAGCCCTAGTCCATTACCAATAAATTTATTTATCATGCACAGTAATAAGGGAACCAGTGAGATGTTGCTCTCTATCTTTTTTTGCCCTCATTTTTATTTTATTTTATTTTATTTTCCCCCCTTCTAAAATAGTGCGGCTGAAAGTTTCGTTGAAACTCTTCTTTCGGGATAAGGACTCATGTCTTGTTGGGACGGCCATCTTTTCCTCCGAGTCAACCCACGGAGGGAATGTCCGGAATGTCTTCGATCTGCCTTGTTGATGTACCTACAGAGTCCCTTTGTGAGTAGGTGCACGGCGGCGGCGTTTCAACCATATCCACGTGGCTGTAAAGGAAAAAAAGGAGTTCCTCCTCGGCGCCCGTTGATGCTACCTTTTTAGCAGAAGGGAATAAGAAAAGCAGATGTATTCAGCTTCAGTGGCTTTGCTCGGTATTCGCCAAAGAGGAATATGTGTTATGACTGTCCCGGCAACTGATCGTTGTAAGGCTACATGGTAGGCTCTCTCCTGTTACCGTCTTGAACAGTAAGAGTATCTAAAGCGTAGCAAGTTCATGTTACCCTTTGTAAATCCCTGGGAGCCCACACCCAGACAGGGACGGACAGAGGGAGAGAAAGGGTTGGAGATAGAGATGGTAGAAAGAGAAAAGAAGCTTTTGCCGTGGTACATAGAAAGAGCACCAGAAAAATCCATTTCGTGGAGCCCCGTAGAGCCCGATGTAGCACAGCATCCTTCAATGCCGATTGCTTGAAAGACTATTGGGTGGGCATGGACGTGTTTCAACCTTTACGTGGCTCAGACAGCTTGTTAAGCTAAAAATTACCATAACAGGAATGGATATCGTGGTGAACGGGATGGATAACTTCCGGGACCTGAGTAACGAGATAAACTGTAGCGGCAAGGCATTTGTATCGATGTATATTCCCCAAAGATACCATGTTGAGCTGAGAAGGCTCGCCTATTTCTTCCGGCTCCATCGCCGTGAGGGTTGTCGGGATGACCAGTGAACCAGATTTGAAGCTGGCTTCGCCTGCATATACGACAAGGGAGATTACAAACCATTCAGCGAATATGCCAGATATGTCCAAGTCTGGTAAATGCTCAAGGCACATGAACATCAGGGTCACACCGCTCCAGGAGTGAAAAGGGGGGCCGCAGGCTCGGCATCGGGACAATAAGGCTGAGGCAGACAGACGGGCAGTCGACCATCATTCCTCTTTCTTCTTTTAGGGCTACACCGAATGTCTCACCAATTGACCATACAAGTTTGTCCAAGACTAACAACATCCATGACATGACATAAACCCGCCAGAAATAGATGCAATCACCACAAACCAAACAAAACAGAATGCCAAGCCGACTCCTCCTATTCGTGGAGTTTGTAGTAGTTCAGGGGTGGCTCGAAACACTTGCGCCTCTCTCAAGAAAGGTGAGCTGAGATATTTGATCTGAGAATCAAATGGTAATAAAGCAATTGCAATGTATAAGAACTCTTGGTGTCATCTAAGCCTCAAGACCCAATTTCAGGAAGGCCGGCCCGTCTCCAGCAGATCATCCGCCTCCCTGCTCCATGGACCACCACCCGCCCTTGCTGTGGTAAACCCGGGAAACTTCATGACCCTTTTGGGTCGTTCATTTACAGTGGATTCGGACCGTGCTGCCTGAGGTGGACGAGGGATTGGTCGCACGAGAACAGGCTCTGGAGGGGGAACAATAGATTGAGGAACCTGGCCAGCTGCGTCAGACTTCAGTGCTGCCTTGCGGCCTCGAGTCGCAGGATTCGCAATCCTGGGTCGGCCAGAGGAACCGGCACTTGAATCTTGCGCGGCCGAGGTCTTGGGTGCACTCGTTGTAACTGTAGGAGCAGCAACATCGTGGGGGAGATTGATTGGGGTTGTTGCCTGCTGGTTGGGAGGGCCATCCTCTTTGTGCGACGGCGACTGCAACGTCGACGTTGCAACAGCGGCAAGTATTGT
Source organism: Podospora fimiseda (assembly GCA_033297215.1). NCBI lineage: Eukaryota > Fungi > Ascomycota > Sordariomycetes > Sordariales > Podosporaceae > Podospora > Podospora fimiseda. The sequence goes on along the minus strand of MU865465.1, from coordinate 29,929 downwards.
TGTAGTGTCAGCAAAAGGATCCATTGTTTTTGGTGCAGAGTCCTTTTCGCGAGCCGCATTGTTCTGCATATCACCTGTTGTTCCCGCATACGCGAAGTCGGCATCGCCCGATTGGCCGGAAAAACTACGACGAATTCGCTCAGTTGAAGCCGCTTCTTCAACAATTATCAACTCATCAAGGGAGTCTTGGCTTCCCACAGTCTGTAGAGGGGTGATTGGTTCAGCAACAGGGACGCTGATATCTTCCTCTTTTAGCAAGCAGGAGGTGACAGTCATCGTCTCATTGCCGCTCGGTCTTCTTTCAGTGCTAGCAGATGGTGATGTATCTACCTCAAGAGGAACATCGGCATCCATGATGGGGGCTGACAATAGTTGACTCGTCTCCAGAGAACTGCCGACGCCGGACTGTGAGGGCTCCTTGTCAATATTATTTCTGACTGCTTGTGATTCCTTTGCTCCAGATCTGGGATTTGTGTCATCCAAGGCCACAGGCTCAGACAATAATCCCATAGTAAAGGTTGGCCCGGGAACGGGAGAGCTGGAGGGGATGAACCCAATAACCTCGCGACTTTTTACGCTCCTTCTACCGAGGCTTGCCAACCGCGGCCCAACTGGCACCTGTGGAAATTCTTCTTCCTCTTCACTTTCGCTCTCGTAAAGTGCTATCGTCTTTCGTTTTCGAAGATTGCGGGTTGGAAGTTGGTCTTCGGATCCCTCACTATCCTTTGTTCCACAAACTTCAGTTCCTGGGCTCGATCGCTCGGACTGGGGTAAGGTTTTCCCTGATTTACTAGCTGACTGTATTTCTGGGGTGTTACTGGCCGTTTTTTGTGCTACCTGATTTCTCCGTCGTGGGGGTGAGCGTGTGACAAACTCATCGTCCGAAGTATCTGGCAAATTATAGATGGATTCCGCCGTGGCTTCTCGGTTCCCACTCAGGTTGCCTGGCATTGCAGGCTTGTCAAAACTCGCCTCAAACGGCGGCGTTTCCGTGTCTACCTCGAAGGGGGACAATGGAGAAGGACTGGGTTCGTCGCCCTCATTTCCAGAATTTTGCTTGCAGGCCGGATTCTGGGCAAGCCCGCCGGGACGACTTGCAGAAATGACACCGCTATTTTGTCGGAGGAGGTTGACGGGAAGCCCTGTTACTTCGGCGTGTTCGTGCCGTGACTTGGGTCGCTTCGTCTTATTATCTCCTATATCAGAAAGCATCAACAGACCGCGTTTTCGCCGCGGTTTGATGCGTAGTTCTACCCTCGGCTCTTCCTCTTCTTCAATTTCATGTGCTGCTTGCTTTACTTTTTGAATGTCTTGAGGCCTTTGTGCCAGCCTTTTGGGAGCTGCCTCACTGGGTTCCAATGAAGGAACTGGAGGTGGACTATATTTCCTCGTTGCTGGTTTCTGCTTTCTAGCATCTGGACCAGCAAGTTTTGAGACGAGACTATTGATGGTGACTTCCTGGAGTTTGGTAACAGTAATTCCATTATCTCCCCCATCACCGCTGTCTTGGTCGGAGATAATGCTCTTCGAGCGCGGATTTCGAGGCTTGACGCGAGCGGCAGTTCGGTCTTTGGGGTCCGCCAGCCTACGAGATTCGGATCCAGCACTTACAGAGCTGGATAAGGCAGGTGGTTTTGGTTTGCCCGGGACACTCACCATCTTGCTCGTAGCTGACTGTCTGCTCCCAGAACCCAGAACCAGTTTTCCAAGCTCGGATGCTTGCTGTTCGGGGGGTTCTGCAGTTTTGGAGACAGGTTTTGCTTGTGCCACCGCCCGTTGTACTGGACGTAACTCTACTGGCTTCCCGGCCCTTACAGCTGCAGTCTGCCTGGGCTCAGGACGAGCTTGCAGAAGAGGCGCAATCAAGTTTGTACGAGACAGGCCTCCCCTAACCACTGAACTTGGCGAAATCTCGCGAACTTCGTCCAAGGCCTCCTCCTGGCGTCGGTCTTGCTCCTGAGATGTGCGCTGTTCCGATTGTATCCTGCTCGCGGTGCTCGTCGGTCTTCGCAGGGGAGCAGAACTCGCAGGCACCGAGGATAAAGATAGCTGAGCACCAAATAAAGCTTGTGCATATCCCATTTTTCTCGGTGGGGTTTCATCATATTTCCTCCGCTTCGCTGCCCGCGAGTCATTTTTGTTTTCTGGAGTTTCGTCGGCCTGTTGTTGTTGTCGTCGCTCGAATGGTGATTCGGTGGGGACAAGGGCTCGGCCGTGGTGTCCGGTTGGTGTACCGATAAATTGATGAAGCGGTCGATGCAGAGGTTGTGGGTGGTCAGCGTGCTCGAAACGCACTTGGGGTTGTGCCGCCGGGGCAATGGGTCGTGCTACCGTCCGACTTTGACGTTGTTCCTTCTCCCTTGCCCTCTTATCAAGTAATTCTGACAGGTCCTGATTCTGACGTCCGACGCATTCCGATACCTGAACAATGACACCGCCTCGTTCAACTTGAACCTCTTCACCCTCGTCGAAATCATAGTCGCGCGTCCAGTGCATGTCGCCCACAAAGTTTCCTCGGTCATCATAGACCATGACTCTTTTATTGAATGTGTGAAATTTGAGACGGCCATCCTGCCATCGTTTCTGTTTTCTGCGTAGATCATGGGTGAAGAGACAAAGAAATTCGAGAACCGGCGCACTGCTTCCGCCTGTTGCTGTTGCTTGATCCTGACCTCGAGCAGCAGTGGCTCCTGACGACGGGAGTGATGGCATTTTTGCTGAGCATGACGATATTTTTTCTGAGACTCAGATCTAAGGTGCGGAGGAATCAAATGTTGGGATGCTACTATCAGTATCAGACTTAATGGCCCAGGAAGGTGTGACCAAACCTCCAGTTGGTTGACGCGATTCTTTTGGAGGAAGCGCGTTCTTGAGTTCACGACGTCAGCTGACTCCAGCCGTCTTTTACCCCACCATAGCTCATCATTGGCCCGCCAGTCCCCGCCAGTCCCCGCCCAACAAGGTGTGGGGTCGGGAGCTGCCTAGGTGTTATTGACGTTGGCTGGGCAGTTGCAATGCCCTGTTTCATGAAACTGAGAGGAAGGTGACACAGAGCAAAACGAAAAAAAAATAAAAAATTGAATATCATTTCCTTCCGAGTTTCCGCGTGGCATTTCACTCTGCATTTCAGACTTCGTATTTTCCGCATTTCAAAATAAATGTCCATGCAGGCAAGCTGCGCCTCGATAATGATGTTAGAATGAGCAACAGATCAACCCAAGACCCAACCTGCAACTTTTGAGACGCCCGAAAAGACCGACCAGACCCAAAATTGCATTCGCCCATCTCACATTTCTTGGCTCATCACAGTCTTTCTCCAGTTTCTACAACACATATTCTGCATTTTACCCCTGAATTGGTTTTACAGTGTACATGTTCGGATATATCGTTTGGCCCTCCATCGCCGTTGATTGATCACTGCCCAACGTTGGTCGGATCTCCGCTGTCCTGTCCACCACCAAAAAAGGGAGAACCCGATCCCATGCATGTGGCGTAACACAGGCTCGCAAATCCCTCTCACTCGCACTCTTTGAGACCACGTTTTTTTCAGATTCCTTCCTTAAAAAAATCCATCTGTTTTCACAGGTACCGTGTACCAATTCTCATCATGCAGTCTGTTCAGAGGAGTTTTGGAAAGCTTTGGAGCAAAGGGCCCGGTGACAACGCCAAGGTATCCGTACTCCTGAATGATTACGAAGACGCCGACAAAATTCTTGCTCAGGTACGTATTCAATGCCAACGCTATCAAATGGAACATTTCATGCTCACATGTGGCCATTCATAGATAGTTGAGAATGGAAACGCTTGGAGGAATTCTTGGGACAGTCTCGTCAACAGTCAGCTCCAAATCGTGACAGAAATTGAAGGTCTGTATGATCCCATCGTGGGAGCAACTGATGGTCATGGGCGAGACGCTGTCCCAACTCCCCAACTCCAATTGGAACGAACCCTCGCTCTTAAGGAGGTTTTCCACGAATTGAGAACAGATCTCCTTCAGGAGATCACCTCGATCGAAGAGAGGGTGCTCAGGCCCGCCACCGATGCGCGTAATTTTATTGCCCCTATTCGCAAGACCATCAAAAAGCGAGAAAACAAAAGAATTGATTACGAAAAACTTCAAGAAAAGGCTATCAAGCTCCAGAGAAAGGGAGGCCGTAGTGCAAAGGAGGAGGTCACCTTGGCCAAGACTCAAGATGAGGTTGCCCGAACTGCTGAGGTGAGTATCCCAAACGCACGCTCCAAACCACCCATCTACGAGATTGTTAATCCTATTTTCAGGAATTTGGCATCGCCGACGACCACTTGCGCCAAACTCTTCCCCCACTCATAGAAGCAACTTTCGCTCTTGTCCCGCCGCTTATCGCCAACCTCGTTCTGATTCAGAACCGCCTTCTGGGTCTCTACTACACCGCCCTCAACACATACTGCGAGGAATGGGACTTTCCCTCCCCGCCTCCGCCCATGGACGAGGTCATCTCAACATGGGACGCGGCATTCGGTCCAATCAAGTCTCAAATCGAGACAATAAGTTTCGTCCGTGCCCGCAGCATGGCCCAACCAGCGCCCGTGAACGGGTACAGACGCACGCCCTCTGGTTTGATCCCGAGTCCGGCCAATGCACCCCAACCACGAAATCTTCGTGTCCCATCCTCCTCCTCTAACCGAGCACCTTCTCCCGAAGCCCCTCCTACTAGACCGAAGCCGGAGTGGGCCAACCCAACTGAATTCACGACCGCCACGATCCTTGGTGGAGGGTCGGTTGATCGTTCAAGAGATCGTTCTCCCAATTCCACTCACACTTCCTCTTCGTACTTTTCCCGCAGTCCAAACGCCTCTCAATCCCACCTCGGAGGAGTCTCGCCCTCTGCCTCAACCAGCACAGTCAATGGCATTGTGAAGAAGAAGCCACCTCCGCCACCTCCGGCCAAGAAGTTTATTCCCAAACCAAAACCGGAAACCTGGGTTGTGGCTTTGTATACCTTTACTGGCCAGGGTGCAGGAGATTTATCCTTCAAGGAGGGAGATCGGATCAGAGTAGTGACGAAAACGGATACAGACCAGGATTGGTGGACGGGCGAGTTGAATGGACGACAAGGTAGTTTCCCGGCTAATTATTGTAAGCCTTTGTAGTCGTGAGAAGTTGATGGGGAAGTGGGACAGGGTAATAATGATGAGGGTACTGGTTGCTAGTTATTTATGGGTGAATTTGTCTGTTATTTTGCTATTGCGGTTGAAGAGGAAGAATGATTATCGTTGATATTGATGAAGGCTGATTTATGGAGCATCTTGAATTTGGGGTTCATATTATCACTGGGTTACATGGAAAGCAGCTGGAGAAAAGTCTACACACACACACACACACACATATTTGGCATTTTTATGAGAATCAGACAAAAGGCTTCGTATTGATCTTCTTCTCAGTATTACCTCCTTGACTTCTGTGTATCTTGTTGGCTCTGTCTAATTATGACCGTTCAATAGGCTGCCCGTCAATTTATAAGCTGGCCACGTGCTGGCAGCAGTTCCAGTGGCATAATGAAGATGGATATATGGATAGATGGGCGTATTTGTTTGTAGTTAAATGTGAAGTTGCAGTAGTTTATCAGAAATGTAACGCTTAATACATACACTGCCACGATTTATAGGTAACACAGAGAAAGAATTGGTTGTTGTCATTGGACCCAATTACGGAGCAGTATTATTAATGTCGGCATAAAAAATGAATTGCAACCTTCACAGCCCTTGACGATCTTTTTAGCTGCATGACGCTGGACGACTGGTTTTCTCAGGTTACACAAGGTTTTTAATTTGCCAAGTCCCGTTGGAAAGAGTCATAGAATCGGGATTCGGAACCAAGATTTCTCCAGAAAATCTGAGACTTTGGTTTTGGAGTAAAACAAGGTGTGGGATAAAGTATCAAAGTCTGTTTCTATGTGTGAGTGACTCAATGTCGTCGATCGAAGTGAAAGTTGAGAAGGATTTGGGGTTCCCCACCCCCACCACAACGACGCTCGATAGCGCTGGGATGATTGCTGGGCAGGGGGAACCAGCCGAACCACCAAGATCTGGGGGACTAGGCTGCCATATCAAAAACAATTTGTCAATGCCTTTTCATTCTCGAGAACATATGTTGTGTAGAGATCTTCAGCATCATCATTGGATTAATTGGTATGAAAATGACATACCAATCCACGAAAAGGCGGGATCGACATTCAACGTTCAATCCCTCTGATGCACACTTGTTGACATGAACCTGGAATTATCGTTACTCAAATGAGTCAAAACCACATGCATGCAAAGAAACCTGCAACAGGAAATCCCCCTTTCCCCAAATTCTCTCTGAACCAATGATGGCCTGAGGCCTATCGTATCATACGTATTTGCAGAGTAGTGTAGAATTGCCGGTCGGAAACACAAGAAGTGATGTTGTTGGCTTTGGGAGGGACCGCCATCCTTTGGCGAGGAACGGTGGGTTGGTGGGTCCATGAGCGCTCGCCGTGTTCTGCAACCATGCAAGCCACTTTTGCGGTGCGGGTTTTGGGTACCTGATACTTTTATGCGAAGAATAATTTGTTCAAAAACTGTGGATTGGAGAGGGAGAATGGTGTGGATGGACAAGAAATGGGTTGAAAGCCGAGTACCCGTCCCGCGGCTCAAAGAGGGTCGTGCTAATCCTTTTTCGTCTCGCCGAAATACTGGGGGTAACCTTCGCTGCGCCTTGATGACTTTCCAATTCTGAGCAGCCCCCTTCTTCAAAGTGAAATATCGGCCTGACTCCTTCGATTCTTCAAGCTTTTTTTTTTCTTTCTCTTTCTTTACCGTTCCCGAGAGAATCGAATTAGTGCGATAGCTACAACAGGTACACACACACACACTTTTGTTGTTCCTTTTGCAAGCGCTTTGCCCTAAACGGACTCATTCAACGGTAAAATCAACTTGGAAAAGCTTACCAGCGGGAATTCCCACCCACTCATTCACACAACCCCTGTAAACTGCCCACCAACTCTTCTCCCAGCTTACACACACCAACTTCATTATCACATCCGAATATCGCGGATTTTGGTTGCCACTATCACAGCCAGCAATCACAATCCTACAACAAACCACCTGCAGCAACCCATCAAAATTCAGTCTCACAACCATAAGATTTTGACCGCATCTTCCAACCGTCTCGTGACATCTTTGCAAAGTCCTGTCCCGACAGTAGGACCATACAACCCCAGTACAACAACACCTTCAATCTGTCATCCTCTGGTTACAACAACCAGAGATCCGACGCGATGGCCAACATGGCCCGACACGGCTCGGCCGGGAACGCCATACTCAATGGGTTCTCGGTCTTCCAGCCGGCTCTCGGCGCGACCCTGCAATGGTTGCCCCAGATCGGCACCCAGGAGCTAGACGACATGATCAACGCTTTCCTCCCAGGCCCTTCTTCCATCCAGGACAAGAGGGCCCACATCTCCATGGACTTCTTTGAGTACTCCCGTCTCACCGGCGAGAATTGCAAGTTCTACCCCGTCACCGTCCCTGCAACCATCACCACCCCGGTTGCCTCTCCCTACGACTCGGGATATGGATCCAACTTCAAAACCTCTCCGGTCATCTCTGACCTGAGCTCCTGGACCCAATCTCCCGTTGCTTTCGCCCCCGTCGAGGAGCCCGTTGCTGCTCCTCGCACCCCAGTCAAGAAGCCAAGCGCCTCGTCGACCGTTGACTTTGCCAGCCACCCTGGCATGCGCATCATGACCAAGGATGGCCGTGACGTTACCAACTCTGCTTCTCGCGGGTGCAAGACCAAGGAGCAGCGCGATCACGCCCATCTCATGCGCATTATCAAGGCTTGCGATGCCTGCAAGCGCAAAAAGGTACGCTGCGACCCCAGCCACAGGAAACGCACCGGCTCTCAGGCTTCTACTTCTCCGACCGAAGCAAAGGTCACCAAGAAGGCCAAGAAGACTCAGAAGCCTGCTCCTGTCCCGGCAGTGCCACCGCCAACCGACTCCCTCGCCGCCGACGCTTTGATGGCACCCGAGATGAACCTTTCCTTCTCTGCATTTGACAACACTTTCAACAGCGACGAACTCGACGCTCTCCTTAACCAGTACATTGATTTTGACCAACAGCCACTCGCTGTTGCTAACAACGACTTCATCTTTAACAACTTTAACTTTGACTCCTTTACCAGCACCGAGAGCTTCTCCACCCCGAGCTCCGCTTATTCCAACTCTCCTTCGCATGTTTTCACTCCTACCTCTGCAGTCATGTCTGACTTCTCAACTGAGGTAACCGCTCAAGACGCAACTTTCCCTTACATGAATTCCGAGGTCGCCCATGGTACCAACTATGTCGACTTCAATCTCTACTCGCCCGCCTCAAGCTACTATGATGAGGATCCTGTATTCTTCCAGCACGATGTCGGAAGTCGTCACACTTCGGTTGGCGTGACCAACGCTGGTGGCCTGCCCCGTGAACTGCCACAGCATGTTCCTGGTGGCTCACCACGACCGTCACCGTCACCGACACAGCTGCAGGCAACAGGCCAACGATCCGAATCTCCTGGAGGATACCTACAAGCCAGCGCGACCTACAGGCCGTTTGACTCGGCCTCGGCCCAGCAAACCTCGACAAGCTCCTGGTCTGCAGGCGCCGAGAATGTCGGCAGCGCGGTTGCCTCCGTCGACCAGTCGTCGGTTAGTCCGAGCACTACAACTCGAACCGGGGTAACTACACCGGGCGTTCCTGGTAATGGTAATACCTCACGGGGCGTAAATTGCACGGGCGAACCTCGACTATCTGGCATTCCCAGCTCTGCCATTATCTCTCAATCGTCACAATCACAATCTCGAATCTCGGTTGTTGGCGTCACGGGAGCCGATGGATGCCAGTCAAGACGGGACATCGCCGTCAACAATACCGCTCAGCCCTCTGTTGGACTTGGAGATGTTTCTCCTGCCATTGGAATGATCTGCTCTGTATTCGAGCAGCATCTTCTTCAGTGCTCTGTGCTGGAGAAGGGACTAAATGCGATGTTGGCGACGATTCGGGCCTGGACACTGCCGACGCGACGACTACTCGCCGAGAAGGATGGAGAGGAATCTCAGCCACTACAGCTGTCTCCTTTCCGCGATCTCTCTCGGCTTGTCGTGTTCGGTCTTGTTTCGATCCTCTGCGCGTCTTCTCAGACGCACTTGGCGAGTCAGCAGATCAACATCAACCCTTTCAACGTGGTGATGGCCATGACACTCATATCCTTGGCCTCGATGGCACTACTACAGTGGTGCATCGGGTCTTTAGGGGTGACGTTTGTCTCCTCGAAGGGCTTGCAAATACCAAAACACGTGGTTCAGCCGGCCGGAGATGTTCAATCTCTGGTCGGACGACGGAGAATAAATATTCTCCGCTCACTGGACTCGGCATCGGTATCATTCAGGTTACGATAGTACTCTGGATGGTGGCGATGTTTACACGGTATTGGCGAGTTTTTTTCCTTCGAATATGTTGTGTTTTTATTTATGGTTTCATCATTGCATGTTGTTAGCGTTTGTTTTTTGATCATGATACCCCAGGTATAGGAGTTCGATACATGTTGGGTCGTCCTCTTCTTTCTTGTATGTGCTTCTTTTGGATCGAACGGAAGGAGTAGGGAGGAGGGAATGGCCTTGGTGGTTGTGGTGGACCTGATGATGGAGCTGATGGTTGTGATGGAGGGAATGGATTGCTTTAGTACCTTTGATAGCTCATCAGTTTTTTCACTTGACAATATAAGGGTCTATCATGGCCATCGAAAATTTTAAAACAACAGTTCCCCCTGCTTTGATGTGATGATGTTGAACGATGCATGCATATGTCTTGGTGATAAGATGGATTAGATATGCAACTAAGCATATATCAATCATGGTCATTTATCGGGGTGTTTTGCAGCCAGTTGATTTTTTGCCGCTGACCCACTTGTAATGCCCCAGAATTGTGCACAAGGAAACACACAGAGTGGGCCCCCCTCAAAAAGTCACTGTTGACCAGCAGCAGTTTTTTTTTGTTCGGATTTCTGACTCTTTTTTTTTTTTTTTTACCAACATGTCGTCGACTGTTCGACGGAGGACTTTCTCTTCGCCTTTTGAGTTGTCTGGAACCGGCTGCGAAACATCAATCAACGGTTGGGGAAATCTGTGTGTGGGACTGAACAGGAGAAAGAAATAACAACACAACCTGTTCAGTGTGTGTGTCCCAAGGGAAATAATAATTATTTCGTAAGGTACTTTTACTTCACATCAACCAACCAACGGTCACCTCTCTCACCCCCTCTTGAGAAGTTGAGAAGGGACAAAAAAAAGCCTCTTCCAATTTGCCAGAACTTTGAAAGTTGAAACTTTAAAAAGGTTTTTTATTTATTTAGAGAAGGAGCACACGGCACACACAGACGCAGATTCACTCCTTCAAAAAAACACATTACATACGCCATCGATCCTTCAACCTGGACGGTTAACACCTGCCTGCCTGCCGCCCCCAGTCTCCGTTCGTTCGTTCGTTCATTCATTCGGATATCCACTTACAGATTTACCATCATTATTTCCCTGGTTCCTGTTCAGTGCCGGCATCTGACAGGTTGCAGGGCTTGTTGGCTGCATACACATCAGTTTGCAGTGAAAGGTGTTGTGTTGCAGGTTGTGCTTTCAGTGAAAAAGTTGGTGGTGGTTGTGAGAAGTGAGAACTTATTGGTGAAGTGGAAAAAAAAGAGCAAGTGGTGCGGCGGGTCCCTAAAAAATGGCAGTTGCTTTCTTCAATACCCTCTCGGCCATCGGCCTGAAAGCAGCTGCTTTTGTGCAGTCGCTTTTCTTTTTCCCTGCGGCCATCTTTCGACAGACATTGGCTCTCTTGTCCAACAACGCAAGTAAACCACCAACTCTTCCTTGCAGCAACAGCAACGGCAGCAATAATACTAGCAACACTTCATCTGATCTTTCGTCGTCATCTTCTTCCGCATCCTCCTCCTCCTCCTTCTCTTCTCCGGCTGCTTCTTCCACTTCTGCATCTCTTCCCTCGGAAATTGCAACACCACGAATTGTTGATGATACCAATATTGCTGATCTCGACGACAACAACAACATGGCTGGTCCTACCTCCTCTTCTGCTGGGGGTAGTGCAACCTTGAAGAAAAAGGATTCGGTCTCCAGAATCGTCCCAGCTTTGGCTCGAGTCGCACCTGTCCTCAACAACAAGGAGAATGCTGCCTTTTCCAAGACGCCCGACATCAACGGCGATGCCCAGACTCAAATTGTCAACGATTTCTCTGCATTGAGTTTGAAGGAGAATGGAGTGGCAACCAATTCTGCGACTACCACCCAGGCTCTGTCCATGTCGAATGGAAACATTGCGGCTGCTGGTACTTCTTCTGTCGACACTGGAATCAGCAAGGATGATGTTTTTACATCGACCCCGTCTCTCAAAGACTCTCTTAGTATTATCGCAAGCATCGGTAGCAGCCTGGCCACTCAGGAAGTGACGCGGGCACCACCCGTTCCCTTTGTGTCGTCGATCTCTCAGACTAGCAAGCTGAAGGATACGCCGACAATCAAGGTCGGGGAGGAGACTCTCGAGGTTCTACCCATCGATGAGACTCCTGAGCAGGCAGCTGAGAGGGCAATGCATAGCGGGTTTATGAGGGAAGCTTTGGATATGGTAAGTGTTTTTTGTTTAAAAACTACTACAAGACGTTATAGTGGATCCTGTCTGTCTGTTGGGTCGGGGGTGGCTGCATATATGCAACGCCTTTTTCCCACAACGTCAACCGATCTTCAACCTTTTTTGGGATTCCGTTTAGCCGACAGCTTTGAACCCCAGGCCCGGGATTTGGGGGGTTTATTTTGATGACGAGACGTCTGCTACATTACACAGACCCCTCCCTAGCTTCGTTACACTGCTTGTTGTTGGCCAGGTTCTCAAGGGTGTCAAACTTATGCCACAATCTTGTCCCACGTTTAAAATCAGCCTCGTGTGTAACAAACACAAGCATGCCCCGCTAACGTGGTATTATTTTCTTAGGCCCGGCTCGCCCTCAAAACCAACGAAACGCCTGTCGGCTGCGTGCTCGTCTACCGGGGACGTGTCATCGCAAGGGGCATGAATGCCACAAACGTCAGTCGCAATGGAACAAGACATGCCGAGCTGATGGCTCTTTGCGCTCTACTCTCGTATACTCCTAAAGCCGACACCGAACCTCCCAAGCCAACCATGGCCCTTATGCCTCTTGGTGACAAGACGAATCAGGCACAGCTCCCCGCAGACGAGTCAAACGCCTGGGGTGACGTCGATCCCCGCGATGGTCACCTCTATCCTTACGGTCAGAAGCTGCATCCAGCTCCCAGAGTTGATCCCTCGGTTATTCACGAAAGCATCTTGTACGTCACAGTCGAACCCTGTGTCATGTGCGCTTCGCTTCTTCGCCAGTTCGGTATCAAAAAGGTCTACTTTGGTGCCGTGAATGACAAATTTGGAGGCACCGGAGGTGTTTTCCGCATCCACAAAAACTCGCCTTACTCTATGGCTTCTGCGCCTCCGTCGCCGGTGCCCCAGAATGGCAAGGGCGTTGCGAGGCCAGTCCTCGAGCGACGTCCCGGTTCTACTGGTGATTTGACCGAGGGACAGATTCCTCCCCAGGAGATGAGGAACGAGAGTGGTCTGATCGATCCCATTGACACTTCACACCTTCCTGGCGATGGAGGTAACATTGAACGTGGGTATGAGGCGGAGGGTGGTTGGGGTAGAGATGAAGCTGTTACTCTTTTGAGACAGTTTTATGTTCAGGAGAATAACAGAGGTATGTTTATGAGGCTGGGGAAGAAGTTTGCTGGGTCGCTGACTTTTATTCTTTTTATAGCACCCGTTCCCAGAAAGAAGGAAGGACGTGCTGCTCGTCTTGCTGCGATGATGGAACGTGACGGTCATGCTAGTGGCTCAATGATCGACGGTACCATTCTGAACGAGGACAACAATGGAGAATCTTCTGACGCACAGTCTCCAACCATTGAGAACTCTGCCGATGCCGAAGCTTCGGGTAGAACTTCGCGAGCTGAGGAAGTCAATGGGGAAGAGTGATAAGATCTGTCCCGATTGGTCATTTGATCAGAATGGTGATTTGCATATGGGTTTTGGAGACAAGGAATGGATACACTCAAACAACAAGGGCAAGCCATTTTCTTATTCATAACTCATGTCCAACCAAATATTAAGCCATGGCTTATTTTGGACTGACATGAAGGTAGGTATGTTGCGGGGAGTTCTGGGCAGCATATGGGTTTTTCTTTCTTTGGTGCTGACTTTTTAGTTGAGCCATCATTATGCATTGGGGAGGTTATGGTAAAAGTTGTTTTAGAAGGAGAAGAAGAAGAAAAGGGGGGAGAAACAAAGCATTATTCGGGGGCATTTAATGGAGTATTTGTTTTTTATGGCAGCATGGAAGCATTGAAAGCATTGAAAGGAGGATGTTGCTTTCTCTTTTTTTTTTTTTTTCTTTTTTCTACTGCGAAAACAAAACTTTCCTGTCATTGTCTCGAGCTCATGGAGCATTCATTGGGCTTTTCTTTTTCTTCTTTATGTGGCATTCTGTTGGGGTGTTGGGTGTTATGGTGGAAGCATAAAGGGGAATATGGGGCTAAAGAAGAAAGAATGGGGCATGGTTATTAGCATGAAAAAGGGTGTTTTTTTATGTGTGCTGCTGCGGTTTGCGGACATTTTATATTTCATTCCAATCCCTTTCTTCAGAAGTCATAGCTCATTTAGATATTTTTGACCTCACGGTCTTTTTTCTCTCTTTTATTTATTTTCCCAAGAAGTTGAGGTTGTTTAGGTAATTGGGGGGGGGTAATAAAAGAGATTAGAGGTTTTTATTGTATTTCCTTCTTTATGGGTGGGTGTTTATATATATAGGTATGCTGTTCAAATTGATGTTGTTGTTTATGATTTAATGGCTTCAATATTATTAGCATGAAGAGAGGGGTTCTCGTTTGTGGTTGTTGGCTTTTATGATATTCCTCTTTCTTTCAGAAGTCAGCATAGCTTGTTTACATATTTGACCTCAAGATATTTTTTTTCTTTTTCTTTTTTACTCTTTTGTTGAAGGAAGTTGAGTTTGAGCTAGTAGGTAGTTGGGAGGTAAATTAAGTTAGATTGGGATTTAATATCATTTGGTGTAGAAAATGGGTTTTTTTATGTGTTTTGGCTGTTTATTGAGATTTAATTTTCCCCTTTCATTCAGACTTGGAACTTGAAACTCTTTAGATATTTGACTTTATGGTCTTTTTTGTCTTTTTTTGTTTAAAAAAAGTTGAGGTTGTTAGGTAGTTATTTAGTGAGTGAAAAAAAAGGAGATTTTTTTTTTTTTGGGGGGGGGGGGGGGGTATCGCTATTTTTTTTTTATTGGGATATGTGTATTTCATTTTTGTGTGTGAAAATGATTATTGTATTTTGTCTGATGAATGGTCTCGGCTTGTTATTATTAGCATGAAAAGGTTTTATTCTTTTGTCTATGGCTGGTTGGACGGTGAGGGGATGAAGGAAGAATGAAATGATATGAGGGGAAAAAAAAAGAAGGAATGAAGAATTTGAACGCAAGAAAGGGAAAAAAAAGAAGAAAAAAAGAAAAAACAGTCTTGCAGGAGATTGTACTAGTAGATACCATATCATGTGAAGAGATCATATTCGTTTAGGTTTAACGGTGATTGTAGAGTTATGCAATGATTTATGGACGTAAGATTTATTCAAGTTCTATCCTGGAGAGGCGAGAGGATCGCTGGGTGGCCTTTCTTATTCCTTTTTTTGCTTCTCTGTCTTGCCTTTCACTGTCTCTACCCTTTTTAACATCTTGATTGGTTTTCCTTTTCTTAATCTTTCAGCTGTTTTTAGGGGTTATTTTCCTCCTTCACTTTTTTCTTTTTATTTCAGTCTGCTTTTTTCCTGAAAGAGAATTGTGACAAATATTGGAAAGAGCGGAGAAACGAGATGTTAACAATTCTCGCTCTCTTTAGGCAGGTATTTATTTCTTGGTGTTTCATCTCAGGAATAAGAATATACCTCAACAAGTTGGACGGACTTCTTTCGTTCTGAGTGTCTAGTTAAATTAAATCACTTTATTCGTTGAGACAATCACTCAACGATCCATACATATTACTTTTTTCCGCAACAGAAAGCCCCTTTACTATCAAGCTCCCCCACGACTATTAACCGTTACATTTACACACCAGCGTGAAGGCGGTGGTGTGAAGGTACAGGTTGTGGGGATAATACTCCTCGGTGTAAGACTTCAACCCCGTCCCGCTCGCTACCTACATACGCAATCCCTCGGCAAATTCGTGTTCTCTGACGCAGCTCTCACAACACCCTCAATTCCCCCGTTCCCCCGTTCCTCCGTCTCAGCCAAAGAAAATTATGAAATAATTGCCGGTTGTTCCAGATAATGGGCTGACGACTCCAATGGTTGGATCACGCTCGGTTTGACTAACACCCCCGCATAATTCAGCCCGGCTCCATCGGGAAGAGGGCAGTGTACGGAGTAGACCCCCCAAAGATATAGTTTTCATTGTTTATTGGTACCAATGAGAAAAAGATAAAACAAGTCACAGAAGAGGGGAGGGGAAGCGGGTTATTTTGTTGAGCCGCAGTCTGACTGCATGCATAATACATGTATATCCCGTCCAACGGGCATGAGTAAAGGTTTCTTGTTTGCAAATGATTCACTGGTAATACACCATTATTCCCCCCATGCCCCACAAAACATGCATTCTACTTATACCCAAAGTTGCATTTTGCCAGTCTTGCCGCAATTCGACTCACATGCTTTCCCCCTCCTCTCTCCCCGCTCACAACAAGGCTGTCCAGAGCCTCAGGTTAAACCCAGAGAAAGACGGAGTCACCAAAAAACAACAGATTCAAAGGAAAATAATAACCAACATAACAAAAGAGAAAGAAAAGAAAGAAACCTGCCCAGGGATCTTTCTGAAACGTAAGTATCCAGATCACCCCCAAAAATACCCAATTGGAAGAAAAACGACGATGGGCATTCAGTAATTGGCGCCATCCTTTGCGTTTTTATCCAAACCGACCCCAAAACAAAAAAAAAAACCCTCAAGCCACACTATCCTTGTAATACCTTTCCAAAGTCTCAAGCGAAGTGGGATGCACCCTCCCAACCTTCATTACCTTCAAATGATCCTCCACTGTGTAGAGCCTACCACAGTCCAGTCTCGCAATAGGTGAAATGTACTGCTCTTCATCCTCAATAATAACCGCCACGGGTTCCCTCGTAATCTTCTCCTCTGGAAACGGACGAGCGGGCTCTACAGAGGATTTATGAAGCACCACGTAGTCCATATCCCTTCCACGAGCAGCCTTATTGGGATTCGTGCTGCTCTTACCTCCATAAGTTCCAATACTAAAACAAATGGAGTGATGAAGTCGTCTTCTGACAACAACAAACCATCTGTACTTGGCTATAGGTTTCTCCCGGAAATACCCTTGGATGGAATTCTGCCAGTCTGGAGTTGTCGGCAGTCTACCGGGAGGGTCCTGTTTGCTGGGATCTCTCCAGCCGGGTTCAAACCAAATTGTCTTGAAAATTCGACCGACAGAGAAGAAGCGTTTGGGTTTTGAGACTACTTGGAATCCTGCACAATAGAGTTAATATCTGGTAAATGGAACGGAGGGACAAAAAACACATACTCTCGTCCAAAGGTGTTGCCCAAGGTGGAAGTTCGACTGGCAATCTGCTCTTGGGAAAAGAACCGTTGGATTCTCCGGTTCCAGTTCTCTTTACACCCCTGACGATAGCAGTTGTTGGTGAAGGCTTGTCTGGTGAATCAGTCTTGGTTGGACTGGTGACGCGGTCACGCTTCTGATATTCCGTGTAGTAGTGCTTCACGCCATCTAGTCATTAAATTAGTGTTGACTCTAAACAGGTGATGTGTGTGTCAACGTACTTTCATCTACTCTGGTGTAGTCCAGATCAACAGAATCCCATCTCCATTGTTCCCCGTACTCCTTGGTGGGCGGAACATAATCTGAACGGGCAGGCGCGTTGTTTGTATCGATTTTTGCCAAGACCAACGAGTTATTACCATTGCCGTTCACATCTGAACAGACACTCTGGTCGTCTTCTGTTGTATCGTCCCGTGTGGGACTCATCCGGCCATGATTGACGGTCATTTTTGGAGATGGATGGCAGATGGATGTGGGAGTTTGCGAAGCTTGGAAAGAGCCTCGGAAGGCTTAACGGGAGGACATCGGGCAGAGATGGGGGAGCTACGATAATCTTTATCTGTGAGTTGTTCTGCTGTGTAGCGGTAAGTTACGGAATAGACGCCCAATGTCTCGCTGCCGTGAGAAGAGATCTGCACAAACCCCCCTGACTGGTCACAAATTTGTTGGCTGGGAGGATAACAGTTTGACGCCCCAATAATAGTTTGGGATGTGGCTGCAGCGATAGTGAGAAAAAGAAAACAAGAAGCAATGAGATGGAAAAGCAGAGTGAACGAGGCTCTGAGATCGGTGGGGAACTGCCGATGCAGCGGGGAAATAGATGTTGAAGAAACAACTTCACACACAATCCGGGCGGAGCTAAAACCAATAATAAATGCAATGTGAAAAGGACGTGTGTTGATGGATGGTCAAGCAGGCAACCTCTGGGTTATATGTACCCCACCCTCCCTCTTTCACCCAAGGCGGGCTGTGTAGCAACCTGGGTCGTCACGTCGTAACCTCCAGGTTGGACTGAACAGGAAAAAAAAAAAGGAAAAAAAGCATGCCTCAGGAAACCATGTGTGCCTGGTGCACGCTGAACCGACTCAGTATATTGCATTTGAGCTGACAATTGGTACCCAATGGTGAATTAATTATCTCGTCCATAAGGCTGTGGCGTTCCATTTAAACGTCTTTCCCCAAATTCCATTTCCCCATTTGGGAATTGGAATTTGTCGGGTGAGCCACGGTTTTTACACCCATGGATGTCTCAGTATTCCTTCCACAGCAGATCTATTTCTTCTTCCTTTCACCACCTCAAATTATCGAGCACACACCATTGCTGCCCCCAAAGAAGCGAGACGGATCTTCGATGTCCGAGGGCGTCGACCATCGAACCTGAAGAGAACGGACGCTCCTTTTAATCAAGAGTCAGCCTCACTTTCCTAGCCATCTTGGCTTAGTGTAGCGCAAACAGGACCGGAAACTCCTTTCTCCGACAAGTTTGACGCCATCAGGATATTATCCCGACTTTTTCCTGGCATTTTTGTGATTTCTTTTTTTCTACTCAATTGCGTCCAACATTTTACCGCCCCCTTGGGTCTCACTCAGGAACTGTCAATCTGTCATCCGCGCCACTCGTTTGCCTCTTTACTTCGGATGACGGGCCCGTTCAGTATACCGAAATCGCAAAGCCTCAACGGAGATGACCACATTCAGAAATAATGGCCTCTACCTCAAGCATTCACGCTTGAGCTGAACCACGGGCCGGAAGCGTCCGTGAGCGGCCCGACGACATCGCATAGGGTAACCTCGCTGCCGGCATGGCCGCACATTAGCTTCATTCTTACACTATTCTTCACTTTCTCACCGCTCATTCACATCGGATGAGGGCGTATCGGAAGCTTCTCCGGTTCTGCTTCTCGGTGTTTCTATGCATCAATGCCTGAACTGAAATTCTGATGATTAGTCGTGTGACTTATAATATGCACTTTGCCTCCGGTTTCTGTCCGAGCATATGCCTTGGCAATTCTTTAGATGTGAGGTTATACAGGAGACAGCTCGTCCGCCGATGCACTCATTGCTATATCTGTCCTTCTCTGTAAGGACAGAGTTGAGAACATTTGACATTTGTAATGCTTGAACTATACGAAACTGAGAGTTTATCTCAACCAGCACCAGCACGAGTGGCTTTCCTGCATGTTAGTCAAGTCATCTATCTCTTTTATGAAGGGATTTGATCTCATTGAAGACTTCCCTCCATGTAGATTGGGAGACTTTTCTCTCAGCATTAGTTTAAATACCACTCCTGTATCTTGTGCGTGGAAGCAAGTAGAAATCTCCCATCTGCCCCGCAGACAAGCACGTCCTTCCGATAGAAAAAGAAATTTTTTAGCCCTCAAGATACAGCAACTGACGAATAGAGTATTTGCAAAAATACCTCCCAGGAACATTCTTCCAATAACACTTCTTTCTCCTAGGCACATAACTTTACAGACCCTCATCAGGTTGAGGCCTCCTTGCCTCCCCCAAATCATTCCCTCCTATTTAAGTAAACACGTAAGGATCACAGGATCAAGACTCTTACCTATCTAGGGAGGTATATTAAACCACCACCCAATCCGGCAGCTAGATACCAGTCCATCTGAAACTGCTCACGCTGCTTCAACTTCAGCTCAGGGGCAAGAAATAAAAGACGCGCACAAATATCGCCACAGGGACTCAGCTGCACTAGGAGCACAGAACAAAGTAGAAATATGCCTTGTAAGCTTGAAAAGAAAGGGGATCTGCCTTCATAATCATCCTCCACTTATCAAATCAATAACAGAATATGATTGAGTAAATCTATTCTATCTAACTAGATAAGAAGAAAGAGGTTATGTCAACACAGAAAACAAAACACACAACATAAGAGAAGAGGAAAGAGGGAAAAAAAGAATAACTGCCTGAAAAAATACCCTGAAGCATATATATATGCCTTATATTTCTCACTTTTTTATAAATGGAAATTACTTCTCTGTTATCCATACACATACAGAAATAAAAGGACAAAAGGGATAAAATAGAAACCAAATAAGTACAGAAAAAAGAGAAGAAAACCAACAACCAATAACCACAAAGCTCTTAAAAAACACAAAAAAGTAAGAGAGAAAGAAAAAAAAAAGGAAAGGAAAGGAAAGGAAAGGAAAGGAAAGGAAAGGAGATGGGGATTATATCTAGCCGGAATATAAGCTGTGCGTCTCTGTTTACACCGAGGAGTATCGTACCCACTACCCACAATCTTTCACACCACCTCGTTTACACCGGTGTGTAATGTCACGGCTTGATGGTCGTCAATTCTCGAGGTGTGTGGTTCTGTTGTCAGAAAGTAAGATGCCGGGACCGGAGGATACGTGGCTTGCTGGTTTAAGAAACTTATTCCCATGTATGTTATATCTCTCTCCGTGAATGTCTGTCCACGTGTACAAGTATACATGTATATGCCATCTTTAATATGGGACTACCACCCCCTTTTTTTGTCGTCATCTCAGTTTCCATCAACCCTGACAAGTAGAGGACAAAAATAATATATGAAGACCTTGAATCAAAAAAGTAAAAGGAGTTGAATTACCTATACCAACCCAAACAAAACCGCCTGACAAAACTCCAATTTTAATATTTAATAATGTATGATGTATGATGTATCTTAAAAATCCTGAACCCCAGTCTCACCCTTCAAAACCCTCTCAACCACCACATGATCTCCATCTTCATCATCACCAACCCAAGAAGGACTCTCCCCCTCAAACCATTCCTCCTCCCTCTCCTTCTCTGCCAGTATATCATATTCTTCTTTTTCATCAACCAACCCAACATAATCGAATTCTTCATCTAAGCCCTTAATAAATCTTTCTCTCAAAAACTGGATCCATTGGTTTTGTCCTTCTTGTCTGGTCGTTGGTATCTCTTCTGTAAATTCTACCCTCCTCCTGGTTTCATCACTGCCGGGTTGTTTTGCGTTAGAGTCGGTTTGGTTCCTGTGGAAGAGGTTAGTATTTTTTGAGATAGTAAAGGAAAAAGGAAGCGGAGGTATTGGAAAGAAGGATAGGTAGACATACTGATTCTCCGACTCATCCCTCAATCTCGCCAAACGTTTTTCACCTCTCAAAAGACTAGACTCCAAAACTCTAGCATATCCCTTTTTATTAGACTCAGATTGTCGTTCCTCTGGTGATTGGAATTGTCGAATTAAGGTATCGTATAATATTGGATCTGGAGATAATTGTCAGACACACAAAATGAGAACCAATAGTGAACTGCGAAAGGAAGGGAGATAATAGAACAAAAGCATGTGTGTGTGTGAGAAAGAGAGAGACTGTGTGAAAAAGAAACGTACCAACAAGTTCATGTTCAACAGAGTCAAAATATTCTGGATGTTTCTCTAGGTATTCCCTTCGTCTATTTTGGATTCTGATTCTCTGTGTATCGGCCTGGGATTTTGGTGGCCGAGGGACTGGTTTATCGTCTATTAGGGTCAAATTGAAGTTGATTGATGATGATGATAAGTGAGAGTTTTGTGGTGGCGATGGGGACGAGGTTAGATGGGGTGCCATTTTGGAGTTTTGATGTGTTGCTGAGGTGAGGAAGAAAATGATGAAAGATAAATTTGATTCACTTCAATGTCGATCAACTGGCTATGCGTTGATAAAATGTTTTGAGTGTTTAGCCAACGCCAGTGATAACATCGGCTGGTATGCCATGGATCCGTAGGGCTGAAGCGTTTGGCGGACACCTCACTGCTGGACTAAAAAATTAAGGGGTAACGGTCACTTGTGGGGCAATCAACGCCCACTGAATCGGTTGCACAGCATGCTTTGTCAGCTTCTAAACAACATCACTTACTTCATTTGGACTTGAGATCGAAAAACAAAATGGAACTTTTTTCTTATATTTTTTTTTACCAATTCTGAAACCCATTAATAACCTCTAAACCCCCGCTATTTTATCCCTCTCCATTACATCCTAAGTCATTACCAGTTCGCTGAACAATTAAATCCCACAAATGACATCATGTCTACAAATACTCTTTCACAAAGAATAACTCAAGCAGCCATGATACTTCTTCCACCATCCATAGTAATCCGGTTTCGAATCCGAACCTTCAAAACTCCATGAGCCAACCGTTTAACTTCCCCAAGTCCCGGCTTATTATTGCTCTCATCTTCCTCCTCCTTCCTCTTTTTAAGAGCCACAATAGCACTCGGCGCAAACATCAAAGCCTCACCAACCCTCAAATCCACAATCTTCAAAAACAACTCCAATCCAGGATCATCATTACCCAGAGTCAAAGTATTTGCCCCCTGGTGACCGTCACCTCCCGCCTCTTCCCAATCCCTTTCTACCAACCTCCTCGCCTTCTCCAGCAACCTCCCTCCCGAGCTAACACCGGCCAAATGTCTTCTCAACGCACTCAACCAATCAGGAGAAGTAAACCGATGAACAATCGTCACACTGCACAAATCAAGCAGTTTTGGACTAATAGTCGGCTCCTGAGTCGATATCAAGATTCTCGCACCGAGATGTCTCTGCAATCGAATAGTAGCCAAAAGAGACTCTGTGAGCGTCATGCATTCCTGAGAATCAGTCATGTACTTGTGCGCCTCGTCGAGAGCAATCACTCTTCCGACCTTGGTGCTCTCCTGTTCCAAAAACAATGACAGACAAATATTAAACAACGAGCACGCAGTTTCGGCCGAAACGCAAGGACAAGATAGATCCACAATCGTCAGAGTACCGGTTCGAGGTGTCCAATCGGTGCCCTTGGGTCCCGCGTTCTTCTTTGGTGTCTTTTGGCGGCCATTGAACATGTCGTACTCTTTCGCCTGTGACTCGACCATAAAAGACTCGAGAGTGTCGAGACGTTGCTTGAGGGGAGCAAGCTGCATTTCGGTGAGATTTTCAAGGGCGAGCTGTTTCTTGAAGGCAGTGTAGCTGAAACCCTTATTGGTGTATTGCTGAGCGATGCGCAAGTCGCGGAGAATGCGCTGCGCGACGTGGATATAAAGAGGGAGAGAACCGCCCGAGGAGACAGCCATTAGATCCAACATTCGCTTGGTGTTGAGATCTGACTCGTTCAGGCGAAGCTCTTCAACTTTGATGCGAGGAAACTTCTTGTATATCTTTTGAATCGTCTTGAAGTTGGTTGGCGGGCACAAGACGCGCACCGTGATGTCTTTGTTGGAAGAGAGCCATGCCACCTCACAGGGTGAGCCGCCAGAATCTGAGATGAACGTGTCGTAGTGGAAGACGATGCCAGTCAGGGGTCGAGGAAGCACGTTTGCCTTGCAAAGCGCAAGTGCGTTCTCGAGAAGACATGAGAGCGTGTGACTCTTGCCGGAACCTTGGCTTCCACAGATGAAGAAAGAGGAAGGAGCTGCAATGTTCCAGAAAATGCGTGGATCCGCCGAGGGATTCTCCACGTTTGGAGTGATATCGCCAGCCAAGAGGCCGTACTGGCTGAAGGGCTTCTCAGCAGTGTTGCTTCCTGAGAGGGACAAGGCGTGCTGTCTGACAGCCTCTGTGAAGATGGGCGTCGTCTTGATCTCGTTTAGATCGTCGAGTTCCGGCTTGTGGTCCAGAAGCCCCATATGAGTCGAAAGAACAGACTCCTCGTCGGCGCTGGGATCTGTGATGCTGCTGGCACCACCCTCGCTGGCGATGTCTGTCTCGCTCTCGCCTTGATCGCTGATATCAGAGTCGACCAATGCCGAGATGGCTTGCATCTTGGTCTTTTTTTTCTGAGGCGGAGTCGCAGGAGCTGGTGAGGAGGCTGGGATGCTCAGACTCGCCATGTCTTTGGTGAGCCTGTTGAGCGGCGATTTTTTGCTGTTACTCCAGACCTCTCCGAAACCAAAGTTGAAGGGTGTTGCTGAGCGGGGAGTCGCCGAGCTAGGTGTTAAGGTTTCCCAAAATTAAACAGATTTGGTGCCTTTGGTGGTGGTTCTGTAAAATTTGTAAAACTGAATATCACTGGCGACTTTTGGGTAGGAGTCGTGGGCGAGGAAGATGTAGAACTCTTTTCGAAAATATTTTTACTGCCGCCGGCTCCAAAGATTATGGGAGCAGAGCTTGGGTTGAAGGTAAATGTGGTGCTGGCTGGAGTGACGCCAAACACAAATTTGGTGGTTGACTCCATGGTTGATGTAGGTAATGCAGAGGCATTCGTTGAGACCTTCGTTTGTTCCATTTTAGCAAACGAGGATAGTTGCAGCGGTAACGGGATCTGATCACGGAAAGAATGGTGAGTCAAAGCCAAAGTAGCAGTCTAAAAGAGTGAACAGAGCGTGCAGCAGACCTAAAAGATGGGAGGCAATGAAAAGAGGGAGAGATGCGCACGCAGTTAGCCGGGGGTTTAATGGAGCAGACGTGTCAAACACGGACGAGCTGCGCGCCCAGAAGCCCGGAGGGGTTGGTGATGTGGCAAAAGAAGAAAAAAAGAAATATCATCTGCAGGCACGCATGAGGAATCCACGGAATCTTTCGGGGATCAGCTCTTCCTTCCCCCTTGACCTTGAAGAGGTCCATGCCAAGGGGATGCTAGAAGATATTCTTTTAGAGATAAAAAACCGTTTTTTTGAGTTCAAACTCCTGCATCTTTAGAAACAATAATTTATTTTTTGGCGGGGCGAGTTCAGACGCTGGGAGGAATGTGGGTGTGGGGGTTAATTGCGGCCTAATAAATAGCGTTTGAATTTCAAGATCCAACCTCCTCGGCAAGCAGCAGAGAGCCGATTCCGATTCAAATGTTCATCAATCGTGCACGTCGTGGCAGCAAAAGATTGGGTCATCCTTTTTAAATCCTGAAACACCACATAATCAATTACCAAATTAAAAGAGAGTTACTCAACCGAACATGTCCCAATTGAGGCAGGCCTACAGACGATCTGAAATTCCCTAGAGATCGGTCGTTGCCAAGACATGTCTTATCGAACCGTTGGATGTTAGTGAATGAGAAACGATCTCCTTTCTATTCCCGATGTTGATGCTGTTTTTAATTCATTTTTCGCAACAACATATTCCATACAAATGTCCACATACCGCACACCCCGCTTTCACTTGCCCAGATCTTTATTGTAAAAAAATAAAAAAATAACATCGTTCCCCTGTCTTCGTGTGGCCTGTAACAGGGTCGGCAAAGACAAAAAACCTGGAAGAATCCAGTCGGCGGCGGGGCACAAGAGTGTCTTGGAACACGGCAAGGTCAAGGCGGCTGCTGATGGGAGACCTCAAGTCCAAGCTGAGAGCCAAGTTTCCGCGACGCCAATCCGGCGGGATCCTTTCGTTATCATCGGCAAGAAGCAACCATAGCACCAAGAGTGTAAGCAGTTCCAAGAGTGAACGCGATCACGGCGGCCACGAAGATACAGCAGAGGAGGGAGGAGCTCCCGCCGCTGCTGGCTGCTCTTCTGCTTCAGGAGCGCCATCTGCTGCTGTAGTTGACAGCGGCGGGCGGGAGCTAGGCCCGACTCGTGCACTGAAACATACAGCAAATCAAGAAGAAGAGGTCCGCAACACAAGAACAACCACCGACGTCACTTTTGAAGGAAATAACAACAACCATGATCCTCAACTAGAACAACCACCACAGACACCACAAAACCCAATGGCCCCCAGCAGCGACGGTACCGCCCACGAACAACAACAACCCAACGGTGTAGATCGCCGTTTCTCAACAGCAAGCAAACAACCTCCTTTGACCCTTCAGAGCATCAATGAGGTCGCTTCCGCCGACAATAGCAACAGCGATAATAACAACGACACTCCCCTGCGCCGAATCTCTCTCAAAGATAATCCCGTGAATTCTCCTGCCCGTCCGACAGCGCTACCTCGACGACAGAGCCTATTGCCCAGCCGACAAACCACATTGATTCGAACCCTCCTAAACGCCGCTCACGCAGATGAACTCGACCCTGCTGCCGTCGAAACCCTTTTACCAATCAACGCAACCATGGTTACCCGCAAGATATGGGTCAAGAGGCCGAGCGGGTCGCCCACCCTCGTCACCATCAATGAGGAGGATCTGGTTGATGACGTCCGGGACATGATATTGCGCAAATACTCCAACTCGCTCGGTCGCCAGTTTGACTCGCCCGATCTGGTTCTCAAGATCATTCCCAGGGAGCAGCAGAGACAGGACCGAATACTTGGACCCGAGGAACCCATGGCACGTACCCTGGATGCCTACTTCCCTGGAGGACAGACGGTCGAAGAGGCGCTCATTATTGATGTTCCTCAACGTCGTCTCACCCCGCGATCGTCTCCCAGAACCGGACCACCGCACGCTCAGCACCTAACTTCGGTGGTATGGGCTGAGGATGTGCGCCCAGCAGAAACAGGGACGGATTACTTTGGACCTGGTGCTATTGCTAACGTTCCAGTAACTGTAGCTGGAACAAATGTCAACGGCACAACACAAGCTCCACACTCTATTTCGGTCTTAAGCACAGGACAGATTCCCCAGATTCCCTCGCCGGGTGGTGGGACGAGGGGAAAGAATTATCGAGACAGACCTGAACGGCCCCGGCTCGGGAGACAACACACATCGTCGCCTACTATACTTAACGTTATCGGCGCCGGAGGCCAAACCACGACCATTGCTCTGGCCCCTGCCACTACGATCGCTGCATCTGCAGCGTCAATCCCAGCGATGGCCCCTGTCGGCGGCGCGGTTGCACTTCCAGGTACGCAGCCATCATCATCAGAGACCCTGGACCTAGGTCACAGAGCTCATTCTGACCTACCAGACCAATCCAATGCCGGGCAAATGATTCCAGGACCACCTTCTGCGCAAGGTAGCACTATGGGCATGGCACCCGCTACCTCTATGCAGCCTTTGCCAACAACACCAGCTTCCGAAGTGCCTCCCCCGGCACCCGCAAGAGTCAGCACACCACCTGCGCGGACACAATCCCCTCGACTTTCAGCCATGTCCAAATCCAAAAAGAAAAAGACAGATAACCCTGCCCTACCGGCTGGAATGCTGAGCGGTGGCGTTCCTCCCATCAACGTTCTCATTGTTGAAGACAACATTATCAATCTCCGGCTCTTGGAGGCCTTTATTAAACGTCTCAAGGTGCGCTGGGCGACTGCTATGAACGGTCGGGAAGCTGTCACCAAATGGCGGAATGGGGGCTTTCACTTGGTGCTCATGGACATTCAGCTGCCCATCATGAACGGTTTGGATGCAACCAGGGAAATCCGCAGACTTGAGAGAATCAACTCGATTGGCGCCTTTTCGGCAGCCACATCGGGTAAAGGAAAGTCAGAGATTGATACCAGAGAGGAGACTGAGGATGATATTCTGCCGAACCGAGAGAGGTTCAAGAGCCCTGTTATTATTGTAGCCTTGACGGCAAGCTCACTTCAAAGCGACAGACACGAGGCATTGGCAGCCGGATGCAACGACTTTTTGACCAAGGTAAGGAAATCAGCCCCCTTTTGGTCAATTGGTAAGCTAACTTGATGACAGCCCGTAACATATGTTTGGCTAGAGAGGAAAGTGATGGAATGGGGTTGCATGCAAGCATTGATTGATTTTGACGGTTGGCGACAGTGGAAGACATACACAGATGATGATACAGCGAAGAAGGCAAAGGCGAAGAAGGAGAGAGCCGCAATTGGGTCTACAGCTTCGACCTCTTCGGTCACATCCACCAAGGTGCATTAATAATGTTTTATACCATTTTTTTCTTCTTTTGTTTAAGGTAAAGAGTTCCCCATTATATACGAAGCGGGGGGGCTTCAGTTGGAAAATATAACATTTGCTTGAAAAATTCCCAATCATGATTGGTTCAATTGTGACCCCACATTTTGAGTGGTCAGAGCTCCCACCTCTCTCTCTCGGGCGCCGTGTGCTGCCGAAAAAAATGCAACTCCCGAACCTCCCCCAGCTCCGAAAAATATCCCGCCCCCTCCTCCACAACTACAAAACCCTTTCTTTTTCTCTCACCATGCCACCTCGGATTGGCAGCTCTGTCTGCCAATCTTCTCCTTCATCACTACTTTTACTACTACCCAATTCGTCGTCGGCGGCGGCGGCAAAACAGCAACTGCCGAAACAATGCACTCTTCAATTTTCCACATCAACCCCGCGTGAGGCCACAAGACCTCAGCGCAGGTTCAGACAATGGATCAACCGTGCGGGAATGAAACTGAGGGATCATGAGGGTGATCAGCCGACTTACCTCTCACCTATTCTTACGAAGCATCCCGAAGATGGAAAACTGAGGCCGTTTCCTTCAAACTCCGATTATATTTCGGAGCCGGTGTTGACGGACGCCGCGAGGGAAACTATTTGGGAGTATGCGATTGATAAGAATATGCCACTGAAGGCGCTTTCGGCGCAGTTTTCGGTCGATATTAGGAGGATTGCGGCTGTGTTGAGGATGAAGGCTATTGAGAAGAAGATGGAGGCTGCGGTATGTATTTCTTTTACAACTCGTTGATTTCCTTCCTCTCTTTCACATGATGATCTACGAAAAAATTCGATTAGTCTTGAAGACAATACCATATGGTTAGAATGTTTTGTTATTACTGAAATTAGCTTTTACATTACACTCGACTTTGCTACCCGTTTTGGATTGTGTGGAAACCGAAGCTGACTTCTTAAAAACAGAACAAACCAATGGCAATTCCCTACGCCAAAGCAGTCGAAAAGATGCTCCCCCGCGCCGAATTGCGTCAAGGCGAAGCAGCCTTTGAGCCCATCAACGATATTCACGTTCACAGCTATACGATGCAACAACTTTTTGTTCCAGTCTCTGAGTCTCGAGAGTTTACGAGGGCTGACGCCGCGAAAGCCTTTGGAGATCATATCTTGCCTCCTGATAAAAAGATGCGTATTCCTGAACTCATTCGTCTGGAAAAAGATATTGCGAATCGTGTGCCTGCTCGTGTTGCGGAGAGAATGTTTATTGAGAGGACGGCAAAGAGCGAATTGGCGTTTGCTAGAAAAATGGCGGCGAAGGATAATAAGGAGTGGGCGAATAAGATTAGGGTGAAGTCGAGTAGGGGGGTTGAGTTTAGGTTTGAGAGGGTTAGTGTGGATTCTGTTGGGAAGGATGGAAGGGCGAGGGCTGGGGTTGGGGCTAGGTATGGTGTGCCTCACGATGATAGGAGGAGGGGGACGGTTAAGATTCCTACGAGTGTTGGGTGAATATCTGTATCATCATTGGGTGGTTTTTAAATTGTATTTTGTGTGTATAAGAGAACAGAAATAAGCGAGTTTGTGTATTATTTTGAAGAGGCAAAAGAGAAAAGTATCTGGAGTTTGTTTGTCTGTGTTTTATTATTCTACCTAGAGATGTGTATGTATGAACTTGAGAGTTTATTAGGGAAAGATGATTCTGTGAGAGAGGGTGAGAGGGTAAGAAAAGTGTTTTTGTTTTTCCAAAAAAAAAAAAAAAAAAAAAGTTATACACAACAATAAAAGGCAGAAAATATTATTAGAATTATTGAGAGAAGAAAACAGCATGGTTTTACACAAAAAATACAAAAAACAAATTGCAAATGCAAATAAAACCCAGACAACCATATCTGGTTTTTTGGGTTTTTTTTCCTCTCAAAAAGAAAAAAGAAGAAAAAAGGGAAAAGGGAAATGAAAGACGAATTTAGCCTATATAATCCTTAAAACGCTGCATCCTCAATAATATCATTTGTTCTAACACATGCAGGGAGCTTGGCTCAGTTGGAAGAGCGCAGGTCTCATATTTCAAATATGATCTGGTTTAACATCAGAAGTAATCCTGAGGTCGTGAGTTCGAGCCTCACAGTTCCCATTTTCTTTTTTTCTTTCCCCCCCCCTTTTCGTTTCTCCTCTAATCTTTTTTCTTTTTCTTACTCAAATACCTTTTTTTTCCTTCCTTAATGCATGTACATGTACCTATATGGACGTAAAAATATTGAAAGAGGAGAAAAAAAGAAACCAAAACATTTCATGCGAGGGGCTTTTTTCACCTTCTCGAACAATTATTATGTGTGTTTATATATAAACAAAGCATTCAGTGTACTCAGAGGCCTTTCGGAGAACGGACTGGCAAAGCCCCCTCGTATCGCTCGCAACAAGAGATAGGCAAGGAAAGGTGGTTATGGTGGGCGACTTCAATGCCCACCACCCGCGATGGGACAGAGAGGGAAGAACATCCCCAGAAGCAGAATATCTACT
>MU865464.1:0-51620 GCA_033297215.1 Podospora fimiseda | reverse complement strand
CGCTGGAGGCGGTGCCTCCATCCCTATGGGATATGCGGTCCCTCTACAATTATTTACACGCGTGAGCGAACTCAAGTGCAGACTGTGTACCGAATATCAGAAAATACTATCTAATATACATATAGACCAAACGACTGTTTGCAAATATTTTGAGCGATACTCCATGCGTGAAGCGGAATTTCGTAAGCGTCCCAACATAAACTTGAAAAACTAGAACCTTTTGTTGTGATTGGCAAAGTCCTCGGCTCAGACAAACTCCCAACGGAGCAGTATTGCGGAGTGATCGAGAGTGCTCCTTGCGAGTCATTTATTTCGAGTAATAACGGGGTCTTCTCAGAATCGCCCAATTTCTCATCATGGTCAGGAGAGCTGTGAGAGAATGACAGGGAAGATACATGAATGCTTCCCAATATCTCTGTATCAGCCTCAGTGGCAGTTTTGATCAGAGAGGCAAAAGCGCGCTGATAAGGTCTTGTGGCAAGAAGAATAATGTCAAATTGAAAGCTTTTGAGGCGTTCTGAACTTGAGGGCAATGATGACTGAGACTCGGAAAAGCTGAATATTCTGGTCGAGAACCGGAGGGATGAAGACGTTCGTTTGAGGTGAGTGGTTGTGCCGCTGCTCTGGTGTCTTTTTGTGTTTTGTCAACATGAGTAATGTCTAATCAAAGGAACAGTGTTACATACATTTGTGCTATGCTCAAGAGAAACTTCAAATCCTTTTTATCCGACCTCAATGATTCTTCCAGCTCTTTAATCTTTTTGACCTGGCGCAAATGTAGAAACTTTGCTTTTCTTGACGACTCTCCAGCCTTGTCACGGATAGAGTCTATATGAGCTTGTATTTGACAGATAATTTCTGTTATTGACGCAGCAAGGCTGAGTAGGTGTGGAGCAAAGGAAGACGGGAATGTGTCTGGAGAGTGAAGAAGTATTGAGCATAACTCTTGAACAGCTACCTCGGTGGCAGCTATCTGACGTGCTAATCGGCCGAGGGTTTGCAAAGCGCCACTATATTGTCTGTGAAGGTCTCGTATCTTTTGGAACAATCTGACCATGACGTCTACAATGCCGATAGGACCTGCGATTGCAGATAAGGGGTCCATGTTGTCGGTGAGGGACAGGAAGACGATATAAGGATGCTTTGGTAACGTGAAGAGGGTACTTTATGGGTGATTGTTTGAGGAATAATTGTCTTTTTGGTGGCTTATAGCTTGGGTATTGGGTACTTTTGTAAAGGAAATGGTAAATGTTTTTGCGACCCAAATGGAAAGACAATGACCAGAGATTATAAGTTTCGGATTTACACAACAATAACAACAGCATTTGTAAATACCAGCCATCAGATCAAGGGAAAAGCCTAGCTAACACGTATTTGTAAGTTGTCGGCCGCAATAACGTAACCGGCGGGCATTTTTTTTTTTGCTTCGCACTCGACTCTAAAGTAGATTCTAAGCTGTGTGTTAAGTCCGAGGTAGAAGAGCGACTTGATGCTTTAATTGGCAGAAACCATTACCGACACGTAGACTTCGGAGCGAGCATCTGTGTTACCAAGGCTCTGTGCTAGCTTTAGGTTCTATTGGGCCCCACGGTTACACTCTTGCGCTCCTGACGGTTTTGATGATAATTTAACCACACTTGTGACCTGGTGAATTTGGGGGTAATTTCTGGAGCCTGTTTATCTTCTGCGCGCCTACAGACATTTGTACCACGACAGCATACCGAGACGCGTAATTTATCAAGTATGATTCATCTCAGCGCAAAGAAATTCCTTTTTATCTAAGTGGCACAGATTGTACTCCCACATACATATTCATGGAGGTTTCTCTTAAAGCCACAATATACAATCTCATTTGTCAGCATTTTTGTATTTACCTAGGTTTTGTTCCATCCAGTTTCCCCCCTCTCCAAATATACAGTACATCACCACTCACCATTCCCCTCAAGTGCATCGACAAACACAAGTTCCAAGAATTGTAAACCCAGACACCAAGCACTTTCAAAGCCATGCAGTCAGTAAATTGAGTCTGTTAGGGTACTGGTGAAGAACTTACAGTTGATCTACTGCAGTTTAGATTTGTCCCGTTGGCGCATAAGGTAGGACATTTGCCTTGAGTGACGATGCATGAATATGTAGGTGCTGCGGGTGCAGGTTTGGGAACGTCAGGTGCGGGTACTGCGAGGACCGGCAGAAGGGCGGTGATTTGGAGGAGGAACATGGAGGCTTTCATCTCGTAAGTGTGTTGGTGATAGGTGTGTTAGAGATGAGGTGAAGATGATGAGAATGATGAGCAGAGAAAGGTCTGAAAACTCGCCTAGAGTATTGACAAAGTTTTAGCCTTATATACTATTATTTAGGTACGATTCTTTAACTAAAAAGGAAAGGATTTTGTTGTAAGCAAAAAGGGGTGAGCATTCAAGGTTGTCCCGTGCTGACTGTGAGAGCTGAGCTGTTGCTGCAGAAAAACCTTTCTTGTTACCACACAGATATCTGGGCAGTTTCAAATTTATTGCGAATTTCCAAATGGGACTTCCAGATTTTTTATCTTATTCTCATCTGTACTTTTTAAGCTTCTTGGCTCCTCAAAATTCCTTCCCTTGTGGTTTGATGTTTTTGTTGGATTTACAAAAGATTTATGCGCTACACAAAATAATGCACAATTCTCTGCCGAATACACAGTTCATCGGTCATAAATTGTAGAAATGCCAAGCTCGACCCCCCAAATTCCAATGACACCCAAAACTCCGCTTCGACTGTTCAATCAACGACGAACCACCACCATTGCATTGTCTCCAAAGGCTTTTCTATCCGCTTTTTTGAACTGACTCGAACCTCAATCGACACCAATTTACAGTTCCCTAGTTCATTTCCCATAATTCTTCCAGAACCGTTAAATCCGGACAGTGACGTCATCACCCTTCCCCAACACCCCCTCAAACATCACCCCATCACTTCTTTTTTCTCTCGAAACAAATCTTCAATCTTTCATCATGATCCCCAATATCCCCCCTAATCTCCTCTCAGCCCTCGGAAACCTCCCACCCTCCTCCTCCAAACTAATCTCCCACTCCACCTCCTCCGGCCACGGCGTAGCAGGCACCTACAAGCTCATCTCAACCAAAGATGGCCAATCCCTCACATTCTTCATCAAAACCGGTTCCACCGCCGCATCCGAAGTCATGTTCAAAGGCGAATACCACTCTCTAAACGCCATCCACTCTGTCCTCCCAAATTTCTGCCCAAAAGCACACGCCCACGGCTCGTTAGGAACCGGCTCAACCACCGTGGGAAGCATGTCAGGAAATTACTTTCTCGCGACAGACTTCCTAGAGTTCAACGCTTCAGGATCAGAAGGCAGTGGAATGCCACTTAGTCAAAAGTTGGCTAAACTGCATACTACCCCCGCGCCGCTGGTTAATGGAAAGAAAGTGTTTGGGTTCCCCGTTCCGACGTGTTGCGGTGCGACGGTGCAGGATAATACTTGGAAGGAGAGATGGGATGAGTTTTATGCTGATAATAGACTGAGAGGAATTTTGAAGGAGTGTATAAAGAATAATGGAGGTGGAAAGGATGAGGAGTTGAGTGGGATGGTTGAGGTTACTGCTGGAAAGGTTGTGCCGAGGTTGTTGGGTGGGATGGAGATTGAACCTGTTGTTGTTCATGGGGATTTGTGGAGTGGGAATAGAGGGAGGGCAAGGATTTTGGGAGCTGATCAGGGACATGGACATGGGGTTGAGGAGGTTGTGTACGATGCTGCTTGTGTTTATGGGCACAGTGAGTATGAGTTGGGGATTATGAGGATGTTTGGAGGGTTTGGGAATTCTTTTTGGAAGGAGTATGAGAAGTTGGTGCCCAAGGCTGAACCGGTGGGTGAGTGGGAGGATAGGGTGAGGTTGTATGAGCTGTGAGTACCGGTTTGGGAAAAGGTGACTGGAAGAAGTACTGATGTTTTGTCTACAGGTATCATCATCTCAACCACTACGCGCTCTTTGGAGGGAGTTATAGAAGTAGCGCCATGTCTATCATGCGGAAGCTAAACTCCAAGTACTCGTAGGATTTTTGAAAGGTATATTTCCAAAAATAAACTTGCCGACAAGCTCCGGGTTTTTTACCTATTGCGACTAAAACGACCAAAAAGACTTATCTAAAACTACCCTTCAGCTTGGGCGCTGCTCTATTGTCGGGTGCGCCATACCACGCTTGCAAAAACTTGATTATAAATTCCTTCCAGCAGATTCCAAAATAATAAAAGAAAAGAAAGAAAGTCTTCCAACCCAGCCGACCTAGCAAGGCCAACCTCGACACCCCTTCACTGTTCCCAAGCCCCGCTTGTTTCAACGTCGGTCCCGATTTTCACGATTGAATACCTTGTCAGCGGCCCACCAATTGTGATCAGAATAGCCGCTGAACCTGTTGGTTGGGAGGACCAGTGCTCAAAAGCTGCATGGTTTTACTCGTATTCCCTTCCCGACCATCCAAAATTGTATGGCCTCACAATGGGTGCCTTGGCAGGATTGTAGTACCGGGGTCTTCCATCTGGCTTTGGATCATTAACGATGATGCCTGCCTGAAGGTGTGGTGTAATCTGATACGGACTCCGGGGGTCCTGATATCTAGCTAGGCGAGCGACTGCCTGTTCACTCTCTTGTGTCTCGGCCATCTGCTTCTGTTTCTCGGCCATCCCTCTCAATTCTTTGGGGTGATGATGACCCCAAAAGAATTTACCAATTTCATCTGGTAGCTCCTCGGGTTTCGTGTACTGGGGAAGGGTGATATATTTCTGGCGAGCGCTTTCGTAGCACCTTTTGTACTCCTCTTCGACGTCCAATACTATCTTGGGATATCTTGTCATCGCATCCTTTTGTTCGTTATCGGTGACTGGTCTTGCTTCCTGGAGGAGTTGTCTGAGCCAGTAGTTGATGTCGGCAGTGAACTTTGTTTAGAGATGTGATCTAGCTGCGTTCTTTGCAAACCAGACCTCGATGAATGCCCCATTTTGGTCCTGAGAAGCAACTTCTTTATCCAGAAGCTCTAAATTCTTGACAGACTTGTTGCCGTGCTTACCGTCTGGGAGTTTCTCGACGTCACGCCACATATCCAATAAATTCTTCCAGTCTTTGTGAAACGTCGCTTTCTTCTTGTCGAGTTGCTTGAGAAGGTGATTTGGAAATGTCATGGGAATTGGTACCTTCCAAGGGTTGTCCTTGGTCTCCGCGCTGTTGGGGCATGCGCGGGCTCTCTTGAGGGCTTCGTCACACCAAAAGAACCACAATAAAGGTTCCCATATATCCGTTGGGTAATTTGGCCACTGAAGTATGCACTCTTCCTTCTTGCAATCTTTGCATACGAAGATTGGTTGAATCCATCTATCTGCATATTTTGTTTTGGCGGTTCGGTGGTGATTGCTGGGTGATGGATCGAGAGTTGAGGTTTCTTTTTGTTGTGCCGAAGTA
Source organism: Podospora fimiseda (assembly GCA_033297215.1). Lineage (NCBI taxonomy): Eukaryota > Fungi > Ascomycota > Sordariomycetes > Sordariales > Podosporaceae > Podospora > Podospora fimiseda. Next base: position 46,167 of record MU865464.1, on the reverse strand, counting down.
GTTGTGGTTGACTGTGAGGAAGTAGATGGTAGAGAGGTCTAACAGGCTTGAGACTCGCTCATTATATACATGAACCCAGATTAACTTGTCACTAGGTGCTGTCAAGTCAACAGAGTTTTTGGGAATCATGGACAAAGACTTTATTATACGTGTTACAAACAGATATTTCTGACGATAAGAGGCAGAAGAGATGAGATTCGGTTGTTCCTGTTGTCTTTGTCTTGGAGTGGAAACTGCTGCAGCATTTCGTTTGAGACTTTGGACCACAGAGTTTGTTTTGGCCAAGTCTATACCAGCATGTCTCGTTTTCGTATGTCCTTGTCAAATACGGTACGGCTCCGTTGACTGTCTCCGCGGATGAGTCGATTGTATCCCACTTCTTTTTTCCGCCACTCAACCCCTAAAAATAAAGACATGTTCTATTTCAAAAAAGCATTTTTATAATCAAGTGCAAATATCGCCCTATTAACCGTAGGCTGTTGAAAGATACAGTCGACCTATCCGGGGACACAGTTAACTGAGCCGTCCCGGTCAAATAAACTTCCATTTGGTTCTCGGCTGGGGACGTCATCTTGTCAACTACATGCTGCTTTAAGACTTCTTGAAAGACTTTGAGGCAATGCAAAGTCTTTTGCACAGACTTCAAATCCCAGGCAATTATGGTGTTGCTATACTCAGCAGAGGTTGCAAGTTGGCATAAACAGGTTGCAAATTATAACATGCACGTAGATGACTTAGATGAAGCAATGTTCGTATTTAATATGACTCCAAAATTTGCTGAGTTCTATGATGAGAACGGCTATCTAAGTAGTAGTCTAAAAAGGGGGGCAAGATAACAAAACCAAAAATTCTAGAAAATAGTCAAAAAAACGAAGCAACACTGTAATAGAGCCCAGCTCTTAGCTCTAGCCCGCCCGTGGCTTTGATCCCAAAGATGAAGTAAACGCCAGTGCAAAAGTTTCCGCAAATAGATGTCCTGCATATGTTGCCTTATGAGAAAAAAGAGATGACATCCCAAAAATTTGAAAAAAGTTCCTTCTTTCCACCCTTTAATACTATTCCAAAAATACCTAGGGAGGAGGATTCTGCCGTTCATTGATGGTGCCTGTGGCTAGAAGTGACTGGAACTCCACCCGGGTTCTGGTTGCTTGCAAGGAGGACGAGCTGAGGATCATCATGCACCCAGAATAACTGCCGGACCGCGTCTGGCTGGTCAGCCGCCAGTGTTTTGAGTAGAACCCCGTTTTCGCTATCCTTGAAGAGAATGATCGCGTACTTAATATCCCATAGAAAATGCTCAAAAATATGGTCTTCTTCCTTCTCCTCTTCCTTTCTCCACACCTTACGTTCCAGCTTCCACAAATCCTTATACCTTATAATCATCCTTTCGTACTCTTCGCGGAGGTCGTTGAGGCGAAGCTGCCACCAATATTTTAGACGGTAGTACACCTCACCGCGTAATGCCCTCTTCGAATGCTTCTTAATCGATCCTTTGGCAGTCTGAATGGTCCAGTCTGCGAGGTGCTTTTCCCACTCTCTTTTTATTGTTCGACCTGATGGTAATCTGTAATTGTCCACCTCGTATGGCAGGTGCGTGGGATACGGGGCAGGTATTATGATCTGTTGAGTTTCCTGCGTTGCACATCGTGGTCTATTGTCGCAGAGGATGACTTCGGGTGTATCATTCTCGGAGGTGGGATTGGAGTTTGCTTCAGTTGGCCAGCAGCGACTGCATGGTGATCGGCACCTACTACGGTAACTAGCTCCACCTGTAGTACGGCCTATGAATTTATTGAAGCGAAGCTTCAATGAAATGGTCGAAGCTAGCTTTTCCTGGTCGGTCTTGAAAAACCGAATCCTGCAATTTGATTGGTTCTTATACTCGATTCTAATTGGTTCTTTAAAACTATGTCTGCACTCCATTGCAGTAATACGGCCATAGAAATATATGTACTAAGTCAATTAACTTCTTTAGTGTATGAAATCTTCGGCCCGGCCCCTCCCCAAACATATACCACCCACAACTACCCAAAACCTCCCACGACTTCCATCCTCCCAGGACTTCCACAACCTCCTATAACGAAGGAATATATAGGCTTAGTTAGTTGAAGAAGGTTCTAGAAGGTGTAGGCTTGGTTGGTTAGTTGATTAATATGAAGTAGGTATAATATAATATTCGAAGGCGAGCGCAGCGAGCCCGGGGATTTGGGGGCTGGCCCCCATAGAGCTTCGCTTCACTTCTCTGAGCATGCGCGAGGGGCCAGAGGTCTTGTAACATCTTGTATTTAATCTTCCAGCAGATGGAAATTGTTAGGTATTGTGTTTTGGGTGTCAATCTTGATGGCGAGTGAATCAAGTGAGCTGTGTGAGGGAAAATGTCTCTGAGTGAAGAGGGCTTCGAATATATACTGATAGACCTGGGCGGTCATCTCTTCTCAAAAGAGTGATCACCGCCGAGCAGACTGAGCAATGTCATATTGCAGATACTGTAAACAAAGGGCCACTGCTGCTGAGGCAGCCTAAAACTTTGGACGCGAAGGAGAGTCTACAGAAAGATCCACAAAATAAAGAAAAAAAATATTCAACGAGTGACAGCCCAGCAAGTTTCAGGACCTCTTTCTATTCTTACATTCATTAGGACTTGGATTTTGCGCTACTTGTCCTGCTTCGACGAGGACCAATTGTTCAGAACGAGACGTCACTCTCTAGCTCGATAGGAGCCCGAATTCTTTGCACAGCTTGCACCTAATGATAACCTCCATTCCCCCCTTAAAGCTCATTACGATGGAGCTTACAAGATGGTATCACAAAACGTCAGGATCGAACGTTTGACTCCAGATACTGCTTTGGTCTCAAGCACAAGCTCCACGAGCACCAATCACCCAAATTGCCCACCACAACACAATATATACCTCTTTGAAACAAAATGCGCCGTCAACCAACAGTAAAATAACGTCGTGTATGGATAAACACCTAGATTTTATTTTGAGAATCCATACTTCAGAAGTCTATGTCAATCTAAACGTACACGCCGGCGAAGTGTCTGTTAGCAAGCAGTGAGTTTTAACAATGGGTATTTGCACGCTGTACAGATGAATACATGGATTAAAAAAAAGACTTACAAAACGGTAAAACCAAGACAACTTGCCCGGAATGGACGTAGGATCTTCGGTGAAAGGAAGCTTATTTTGAACAAGTCTGGGCAAGATATTCCGCTTGGGAAAAGGCGGCGAAATACGGACTGCATACTAATAGTCAAGTAATGACTTGGTCATACAACTCAAATGGTACACTTACACAAGGCCGCTTGGCGCAATGGTAGCGCGTGGTCCTCCTATCTTGATAGGAAAATCTCAAGACTGAGGTTGTGGGTTCGAGTCCCATGGCGGTCGTTTTTTTTGTCGTTTTTTTTCCTTGTTGCATTTGGCAATATTAGTAGGTAAGCAATCAGTATCGGCAGCTTGGATAAAGTATGTTATTAATAAATTACCCCGCCAAAAGTGGTTTGCTAATCGCCGTTTCGATGATGATTGTCTAAAGTCAGTGAAAGAATTCCAACTGCAAGCAAAACAACGCAACCATATATATCTGCAGGGAAACGTTTTATGAAAAAGTAACACAACTCGGTCTATAAGCCTCCGGAAACCATCAGTCAAATCGCAGGATGCCTTTCCCCGATGTGCAAAAGTCGGGCAATCGAAAAAACGATCAAACCCGTCGCAGCAGTTTAATCTAACCTCTCTGGACTCTTTGCGCACCAATTTTCCAATGTCGCGCAGACAAAAATCGCTCTTTTGACGTCAAAATAAGCATCACACTTAGATAAACTAAAAACAAACAAACTGATAAGGCTATGCAACTTAGAGACTGCAAGGTTGAACCCAGTAATTAGTGTATTATATTGTAGTACGCTATAACCATCTAGCCGTTTTATCGCGATGGAGTCTTTTTATCGGCGGGCACCATTAGCGGGAAAACAACGGTAACGCCTCTTTAGCGTAGTTGAATTGTTTGGTGGGGATGCCGAACCAGAAAACTTTATTTTGACTATTTCAAAATGAAGACGGGGTATCTGATGATATCTTGACCGGAGGATTGATTTGGTGATGAAGATTGATGACCTGGTGATAACCTGCGGTGCCCACTCGAGATATATCCGATCTTTATTCGTATTTGGGATCTTGACTAAAGTTATGGGATACCTATTCTCCTGATGAGTACAAGTATCTGAATGATACTATGTACAGATAAGGATTTTGAGGCCTTTTGACGGCCAAGGGATATGTCACACGGCATTCAATGACTGCATCGCTCACAGTGTTCCAGGTCAGCAAACAGGACAACAAGCAGGCCAAGAAGCCTCAGGAGCCTACCAATATAGTAGGGCTCCCATGGGCGGCCGACTCCTGCACGTCCAGGTGCCCGAAGCACTCCATCTTGAAGGATGGTTGGTCAGGAAGGTCGGCGACACGGGATGGATCTGCATGAAGGAAGCAGTAGGACCTCTGAGTCAGAAGACCTGTATTCTTAGCAATCATGACCAAGCCCAAAGGAGGCCTCTGGTCGAGTGAAAGATCCAGGAGACAGTGTAAGCCATGAAGGGCTTCTACGGGTACAAGTTGGCCTTGATCTTCCAGTTCAGATTGTAGGAAGGCAAGGACCTTTGAGGCCATAACAGATTATTACATTAATTTGAATACAAGCCCTATTCCAAGCCCTTACCTTCAAGCCCTTGTCACAGGATACGCTATCAACCAACAGAAACACAACCATGGAAGAACGTCAACTTCTATCAATGGTCATGATAACTTTCTAGTATTTAAGCGGCCACAAGTAAGATGCGGCCCTTTTGAGTGATGTTGCTCGATGGACGGCAGGACATATGCAATCAATTGGTGGGCTTCAGTTGTTTGTGGAGGCTGAAAACTGATAGCAACGGCAGGATAAACATCGATAATTGTAACGGATCTGGCATCATGATGCTCAAAAACCAGCTTCAAAAAAACATTAGGATCTCTTCCCCGACGTTCAGAAGAGTTATACGGAGTTTTCTTATTCCATCAAACCACTAGAATAAGTCGCCATTTTCACTACTTCACGCTTCTCAAAAAAAGACGGAAAAAGACGGCCATGATAGTTAAATACCCACTTGTTTTCTTTCAGTAACAAATTTACTACTGGAAAATCCCGCTCTCTCGATATTCAAGAAATAATAAAACAAGATATCCGTAGTTAACGTTCAGAGTAACATTTTCTTGCTTTCAAGCTTTCAATCAAAGGAAACATCAAGGAAATTCTTGAGAGAGAGAGAGAATGCCTACTCTAAAACTGATTCGGGGCTTGTTTATCCGTGTTACTTTCAGTTTCCTGACATACATGTATTCACATACGGAGTATTGTTCGGAATACATACCGCCTCGATAAACCCTCGGTATTTTGACCGATTGAGTCTTTTGCGACACTCGATAAGAAACCCAAGACTCTCTTTGGAAAATAACGATAAGAGTCTCTTCGTACCTCATCTAAAACGCCAACACCACCAACCCGCTCACCCGCTCACCCGCCCCAGTGACATTAAAGCCCACCATGCATGCCAGGCACCCAAGCCAGCACAATAACTCAAGGTGACATCGCCCTCCCAACGCCGCCAGTTGGTTACAATTTGCACAAGTGCATTTTTGCATGCATTCCTTGAATTTTCTTCTTTCTTACAAAATGCAATTATGGAGTCCAAACCAGCAACCGAAGTTACGGACTACACACGGTGTCAGTTTCTTGGCAAGCCGACACAACCGAGATCGGTGTGTGATGGCATTCCCACACCGCTGATGACTTTTTCAGATCGGCGTTACCCGGATCCCGAGCGTCGTTCAAGGTGGTCAGACCGGCAAACAGATCCGAGAAGGAAGGAGAACCTGGAAAGGCCACGAGGACATTGTTAAGATCATGAAAGAAAAAAAACTGACGGACTTTGTTGGTTTTAGATTGCATGCAATTTCTCTCATAATTCAAATTGTCAAAGAGTTGTTGCATCTTTCGACACAACACTTGCGACACTTTTCTTTCTTTTCTTCTGTGCATCAGACCATCAAGGTTCATAAGTGACGGGGGTTCCACTCAGTGTCACCAATTTCTTGTTTTTTTTTTTTTTTATCAAACGATGGGCATGGCCCAAAGGTGACCGTCCGATTGGCCAGGAGAATTTTAGTCAGCAGCTGCAAGAAAGAAACGTAATAAACTGCAGGGAGTCCCTGTTGCTTCTTGGGGGTTTTAGCGGATGCGAAAGTTTGCAAATACAATTGTTAAACAAAATCTCCATGCCATGCGCTGTTCAACTAACAAAACTGGGTTTCAGTGCTGTGTCCCATGTGTCCATTTTCTATGCAGGGACATGGCACCTGGTATCCATCGATCTCCGATCATACTCTTTGAATTCAAAGACGCCGTCCAACTCGTCTTTCAGTTTGGCCATAACAATGTGTGCTTGCTGCACCGCCTCGGCCTTGGAATCCACCAGCGCACGCACATACAACATCCAGAACGGCGCATACTTCCCCAGGGTGTTCTTAGGGTCTTGCCCAGACAGCCCATCATGGGGGACTGGAAGATTTGGGACTCGGTCGGTATCGATATCTTTGGAGTCGTCGTTGGGAGTCCACAAGAGTGTCAGACTATAGACTACCCTGCCCTTGCGGTATTCGTATGCCTCTTCGTACTTGGTTGAGGTTCGTCTAGAGAAACAAACAGGTATGTCAGCAAACGAAAGGAGATTGAAGAATGACGGGACGAACTGGAACCCATTATCAGCCAATATCTGTTCTTGCTTGGGGTCCCAGATGTCCAAGGCTCTACGCTGATACATCCACGAAGGAATTGCTGGGGAAGGAGGATCTGGGATTTCGGTCCACTTGAGGATTCGGACTCTTGTCGGAGGGATCGTTCGGGTGAGACCATTTCTCGCTGCCTCAACCTCGTCTTTGAGAATTTTGGTGCGTATGTTCACAGTGTATTGCTGTTTGAGGAAAGCGGCGTGCAACTCAAGCCAGGCAGCCGTGTGATCATTGCGCTCTCTTGCGAGGTCCTTAATGAGGGGCAATCCCTTGACATATCTGTCTATTAGCTCAAAGTGTTGGATGCGCGTAAACGTGTGGTGCTCTGGGGACTTTGTGACACCAGCGAGGATAGCGCGGGCTTTCAGAATATCCTGGTCTAGGACGTGGGCAATGAAAAAGATGTCATGCATTTTGGTCTGCGGGGGTGTAAACTCCTTTGTCAGCGTTGTTAGGCAACTGATTAGATGTGATTATTGATGATCTGACACGTACGGTTTGAATTGTGGTGGAAGATTAGACAATTGATTACTATTGGTCGATATTTGGCTGTCAACTGAAGCGATGGATGATGTGTGTTGGGATTGTTTGCTGCAACAGTGCAAAGTTCCGGATTGACAGGGATTGAAGTCCCGCTCAATGCTTTGGAGCTTGGCACGGGGGAGGATTTCTTTAACCCTAACCCTCATGTTCCCCCCCTTACCTAGCTGCCAGTCCGTCACAGGTGGTTACCATCATCATTTGATTTTTCAACAAGCTAAAAAAGTCAAATTGATTTTATGCCGATTTGACGATCCTTCACTGGAAAGCATGATCAACGAAACCTTCACTGCAATCAAAACATCCAGCAAGTCCATCATACTCGTTTCTTTGATTACCATGTCGGAAATTTCATCGGGGGATTTCCAAGAAACCGATTATTCAAAATGGAACCATCCATGAGTTGAGTGCACGGGTGGAATTTAACGGCGACCGGCAACTTGCGAGCTAACCGAGATCTTTATTAGGGGGTTTTGGCAGCTGGAGACAAAGTTTTCTTGACAACGGGGGCTAACGTTTAGCGTGTTTGGATTACTCCGTAAAGTAACTAAAATTTTAAGTTTATTCTTGGGGCGGTGTGCCAAAAAATCATCTAGAAAGAAAAACCCGATTTCATTCGGGAACGATACACTCGATCAGACTCTCGACACCGCTATATCCTCCGTAGATACCTGTAATCTTGAAACCGGCTTGCTCCTCCAAAAGCTTCGACCACTCAACCCTGGTTCTCTCCTTGGAAGAAAGAAGAAGCGACATCAAAACATCCAGACCGGTAGACTCCCAGTGGGCCTTGGTGTCGGGAATGACATTTTCGTTGATCAACAACCGAGAATATCCTGGCTTCATGGCTTTCTTGATGTTGGCCAAGATGCTCAAGCAGACCTCATCAGGCCAGTCGTGGAGAACAGAATGCATGTAGTAGGCTCGTGCCTCCTTGACGGGCTGCTCCGTGTGGAAATCGTACACCGCTGGCTCGATGCGAGAATCCAAGTCCTTGATCTGGCTAATGACTGGTTCGAGATCTTGGACCACGACGTGGGCACTGACTTCGGGGATCGTGGCGAGGAACCCGTTAGCGTCGTGGCCAAGACCACCGCCAATGTCTACCAAAAGTGCCGAAGAGGTGGAGTCGTATCCTTCCAGAAGTCTCTCTTGGACGGGATAGAAGCCGGGGCCAAACCATCTGGGTCTGCCGTGGGCGTATCCACCCATGTGGAGGTTGAAACACTCCCCGGCGGGTGGGTGAGCCATCAGCCACTCAAACATGTTGAGTTTGGTGTTGTGGGCGAACTGGAGATTGCCGTCAAGCATCGACTTGGGAGTCTTGTAGCCGGTTGCCTTGGCGTACGAAGGCAGGGTTAAGACGCATTTTCCCAGGCCGCCCGTGTTGCCGGGGCCTGTAAACACTCTATATCCGGCATTGAGGATGGGAATTGTCAGGGCATTGGTGAAGTTGGTTGGCTCATAAGTGTCCGACGCCGTTTCGATGAGGTAGCCCATGGCGGCGACATGCTTGAGGAGACGGCCGATGAAGGCTGCCTCGGTGTTGGTTGCGGCGGCAATCTCGGCAACGGTCTTGGGTCCCGAGGATGAGGCCAAGAACTCCCAGATGCCAGATTCAACACCGAGGGAGATGACGGACGCGAGGGCATTCTCAGCCCAGCACTGTCTGATCATGGTCTCGCGTGGCTTTTCAAGCGCCACGACGAGGGCTCGGGCAGCGGCAAGCAGGGACTGGCGCGTTGCATCATCGTTGGAGTCAAGGTTGTCCCCCAGGGTCTGAATGCTGGAGAGGATGGATGGTACCGCTGGAAGATCGTTTGGCTGAAGGATGACGGAGGGATCTACGGTGTTCTCGATTGAACCCATCTTGGAAGTGATGTGAGAGAGGTGTGATTTCCTGCAGGTAGGGTGGGGATTTGGGAATAACAAAGATAGAGGTATGTGTTGACAGGGTCGCTTAGAGAAAACTGGATTATCTTGCGTGGAAAGTGTGGTTCTTTTTGCTTCTTCTTATATGCACGTCAAGGAGGCGGTTCATCTTGACACAACCCAATTACGCTCGGAATTTGTGTGCCGTTCTCATTGTTTCTGACAGAGTCTCGACACAGATAGGGGCAACTGCCGAGTCAATAGAGTGGTATTCACTGCACGTCTCATGCGGGTATCATGAAGATCCAGCCCCCAAAAAAACATATAGGAAAAGTTTCAGGGGTTGGTAAATATTGATATTCACTGGGTCGAGGTCTGGCCAAGAAGGATCAACAACCTTGTCGTCGTTAGCTTGGTTTTTCTGCATATCTCATAGTGCCACTACGGATATGCCGTTGGCAGACACTGGCAGATTCCCCGGATTACGGCCTTTCCCGTTTGGTGCATACAATCCCCGGAACCCCCACAAAGCATCCCACTGTGCTTTCAAACAATAGCATTTCATATTGTTGACAATCCCTGCATTAGCGCTTATTAGGATCAACATTGTCACTGATTGCGAGTCTTGGACCTATGGTGGCGTTTTTTGCTCTAGAGATAATTCTGATACCAGGTCCGTATCACCCCACGTGCTTATGTTTGGGGGGAATATACCCATGGACTGTGGTTCTGGGTCTTGCGTGATTGAAGAAGCTATTTTATCACTTTCTCGCTTCTGCATACCGTGCCAGTGCCATGCATGTTCATTATTGACATCCACTTATCAGTTCTTTCAGGGGCCAGGCCGATGATGGCCTCCGGTGGAAACGCCTTTAGGTTACATTAGCTCAGGGGAACAATGCCTGTTTGTTTTTTCTGGATTTTTTATCCCACAGTGGTCTCGCTATCATGCTTCCTCCTCCTTGCTCGTGATCCCTGGCCCATTTCTCTCGGTCACTGTAACGTCCTAAATGGAGCTTGCGGTAATTCCATCCGCGGCACGAATTCTTCTGCGACCAAGCCCTTGGCCCCCGTAGTCTGTAGATATATCGAGTATGGTGTCCCCTTTTTAGCTGCCGCTGCCAGAGCTTCGCTCCCGTCAAAACTCTCCACTCGCACAGACTTTTCGGAATACAATGGATCTCCCACCGCTCACAGAAGAAGAGCTCAAGGCCAACAAAGGCCCAAAGATTCTTGCAGTCATCTCGGCCGTCTCTGCCGTCAGCACCCTCTTCGTCGCCGCCCGCGTCTTTGTGCGCGGGTATGTCATGAGAAAACTTCAACTCGACGACTACATAGTTATCTTTGCTCTCTTCTTTGCCTGGGCATGCGTCGGTTCCTCCATCAAAGCGGTACAATGGGGTAACGGCAAGCACTTTGCTGCTCTCAACCTCGAGCAGATGCAAAATGCCGTCAAGTACACCATCTTTGGCTTCCCACCAGGAATCATGTCCTTTGCCCTTCCCAAATTCGCCGCCGTCTTGCTTCTAAACAGACTCATGAACCCAAGCAAATGGCACCGCGTCTGGCTCTGGTTCCTGGCTTTTGGCTCTCAAATCCTCTTGCTCGGATGCGTCGTCATTCTCTTTGCGCAATGCACACCAAGCGCTGCCCAATGGAACTTTTCCCTCGAGAAGAAATGCTGGGACCCGTGGCTTCTTGTTAATTATTCCATTGGCGCTGGCTGTAAGTTTTTACCATCCTTCTCACTCTCACACAAAGCCTTTGCTGACTCTCCTTAACAGCCTTCTCTGCCTTTGCCGATCTTTACCTCGCCATCTACCCATCAGTAGTCCTCATAGGTCTTCAAATCGAACTCAAAAAGAAAATCGCTCTCTGCATTGCCCTCGGTATTGGTTCCGTAGCCTCAGTCGTCGCCATTTACAAGACCACCTCTCTTCCCTCCCTCGCCAAACCCGATTTCTCCTGGGAAACCTCAGACCTCGTCATCTGGACCATCATCGAAGGCCAAACAATCATCATCGCCTCCTGCATTCCTCTTCTGCAACCCCTGATCGACATGGCTAAAGGTCGTCGTTCTTTCCGCACTACAGGCTCATCAGGCTATAAACACTACGGATCAGGAGCCGGAACAGGAACTCACGGAAACAACCTGTCTACTACAGGCGGTGGAAGACGTCTCGGGAAGAGAGACCCTGATGCCACGCTGTTGGATACCTTGACTACCAGGGTTGATAGACAACAGGATGATGTTGAGAATCGGGCTACGACTAGTGACGGCTCGGTTAAGAAGAGTGATAGTCAAGAGAGTATCTTGCCTTCTGATAAGAGGAACACGACGTATAATGGTGGACATCAAGGGAGGATTGTGAGGACGCATGAGGTTACGGTTGAGTATGATGCCTCTGACAAGGCACCACTGCCTAGAGATCCACACCAGCCTTGGAGGGGATAGAGTAATTATCTATTTGCCTTTGAAAGAAAGTGTGTTGGTATTCTGGCAACTCTTAGAGACTGGTTTCTTGTGGTTTTGGCGTCTGATCGGTTGGGTTGAACAGCGAAAAAAAAAGTTGAATTTTATGGTATGGCTTTTTGGAGAGGGATTTCATTTGTTTTTTTTTTGTTTTTTTTTAGAGTTGGTTCGTACATACACATGTGGTGGTTTTTGTTGATACCTGTAGGGTTTGGTTATGAAATAACAAGGCGTTTTGGTTTATCTTTGGGACTCTTTTATGTTTTTGTTTTGTCACCTACTGTTCAAAGTATGAGTACATATCTTTGTTGTCATATAGTTGTCTGAATCTAAACACTTTAATCACCCGTTTCTGTATGGTTGTCCACGTCATCGATGAGTTTTTGTTTAGTTTAGCCTCTCAAAACCTTCAGGCCCCCCAAACCCAGCACCACTACATGTAGGTAATTATCGTAAGTCGCCAAGTTCATCACCGGTATATTAAGACTTTTGATTAAGAATCAAAGCAAATTTGTTTAGCGCATAAAATACAACGTAACACATGTTCCCTTACCTTTCAACCCAGTCAGTATATGTGCAACCTATTACATGACAGATATTATATCACATGCACCGGAAAAAAACAAAGACTCATTGTGTACCGTAACGTGAGCAACAGCATTAGAAAACCTAACTACTATTCAACTAGAAATTCTGTTCAAATTTACTTCATAAACTCACTTAAGAGTTGACTTTTCCTTGTATTATGCTACCTGTCAATCACTTGACATGCAATAAGCCTACAACCACATATTTCAAACCTTTTTGCACCTAAAATCTATGTGCAAATACGCCCACCTCATCTTCCTAGGCGACAACTGCACCCCCTCCTGCCACCAGGAATGGCCCGGCGACTCTCACCCACTCATATTCTGTCTTGAAGAATGTTCAACCCCTTTACCCGACCCAACAACAAACCTATGCTCAATGTCCAACACCCAAGTCAGAGTAACCCTCCCCTTCATCTGTCCAAGCCACCTCTTTTTCAAAATAATCAAACAAAATCTCCGTCAATCCTTCGAAGACAAACTCCTCAACGATACAATCAAGTCCAAATCTGGTATACTTTATACCAAAATCAGTTTATTTGAACGGTCCATAAGGGAAAGATTTCAACACTGGTTCTACCTTCGTCTTGTTGATCTCAAACAAGAATATATTCAATCGGTGTGGAAGTATTTGAGACTAAAAACGGCTGAAGAAAGAAGGATAATGATAGCAGATACCACACAATTCGATTTGGTGAAAAAGTTGAAAAGAGATGTAAATGAGGCTATAAGAATATGGAACGAGCTCATGCCAGAATTGGGACCAGATGGGGAAAAGGTAAAAGAGCACGAACTGGGTGCTGATGCGATTGATTTCTTTTGGAAGCCGTGGGAGAATCCAATGATTGAGTTTTTGGAAAAGAATTGGAATAAGAGTCCTTATGAGAATCTTCCTTCGGATTTGAGGAGGAGTGGGAAAAAGTAACCTGGAAGGCACATAGTCATATCCATGTACACAATTGAATGTTGGCCGTGTGGTGTTATTTTATTAAAGGCTTCAATTTCAAGGACTACCTACCTACTCAAACCTCCCCTCAAAAAAGTACCAAACCTCATGAGGTTGCTCATCTATCTCTTTCCATACCAAAACCTCATTCTTGTACATTTCCATAGCCTCCTGATGAGTACAATTCAATATCCCAATGAAATCATACTCCTCTTTACTCGTATGAAGATCTATCAGTCGATCACTCTTTACGTAATCCCTCAGGTCCCTCGGAAACTCTTCTTGCAGTATCCAATCAGTCATATTCGCTGTAAAAGACATGACTGCCCTTTGGACTGATGTCACACGGTTCCCGCTGACAGCATCCAACACAGTGTATTTGGTCACCCGACACAACAACCACTATGCCAAGGACCCTCCACAGCCTGCCAGTATAGTAGGGCGGCCGAAGGAGGGTTACACTATGCAAGAGGAGGTGCCCGATGACCAGTATACTGAAGGATGGTTGGTCAGGAAGGTCGTCGACACGGGACAGATCTGCAGGATGGCTGCAGGATCCACTGAGTCATGATGACTGTTCTCCTTGTAATCGTCGGGGCCGAGGAAGGCCTCCGACGGAGAGAAGAAATGGCCACGGAAGTACGAGGGCCTAGGAGGGACCCGTACGAGTATAAATAGGGCCTTGGTTTTCCTAGCTAGACTGTTGGAAGGACAAGGACCTTGAGGCCATTACAGTTTATTATATTGATTTGAATACAAGCCTATTCCAAGCCCATTATACATGCCCTTGTCACAACTGAGGAGGCCAGTTGATTGTATTTGGAGGTTTTGTTGTCTTTGCCTTGTTCTTCCGCACCGAGCATGGTCAACCATTCATAGATGGGACCGGTGTCACTAGAGGATTTGAGACAGGATGGACATTCGAAAGGGATGTTGACCTTTGTTGGGACGAGGAAGCCGGAACAGCTGCTAGCTTTATCTGTGCAGATTAGGATTTGGTTGTCGAGGTCTAAAGGGCAGGGATGACTGCAGGTGAAGGAGGGGGTTACTATTTTGCACATGATGATTTTGAGGTGTTTGGGTTGTTTGGTTGATGCTACAAGTTAGAGTGTCGCAGGTTTAATGAGCTCGCTCCGATCTACCTGTAGGTAGTCTGGTGAGGCGAGTCAATGTAAATGGATCTACATGTGAGTCACTTGTGCGAGTGTGAACAGCTTGAGGTCATGTGGCTGCGGCATCATGTGGCTGCGGCAAATCATAGCAAGATATGCTCTAGTCCTCATAACTGAGACTGGGAGACATCATTGTGTAGCATTGCCAGGTGGTGGATAAACTTGTGACTTTGTTGGCAGGTCATGTTTACACAAGTTTATTGACGGCTAACTGCCAGTGCTTCCCAAGCCATTTTACAGTACATACAGATCACCAATGACAGAAGCAATAAATAAGATATACCAAATATGTAACATAGTAATAGTCAAAAGTCTGATCCATTTGAATATGCCTATTCATGGCCATAAAGTAATTCAACACAAAAGAAAATTTCAAAAGAAAGTCAAAGATGCAAAATAGCTAAAGGTACCGTGGCTCGTCGTGTGAAAGCAACCTGATTACGTCATGGTATGGGCAGCAGAGGCACCGAAGGGTCATCCGGATGAACATCGTCGTGACCTGCAAACTGATTTTCAGGAGGAACAATGGTAGAAGCGCGTGACTGCTAATCACTCAACTTTACATTACCACCGCCTCTGCCACCTGGCGCTGGCTCCGATGTTGTATTTCCCAAATGTTGACAAAACACAAAGGCATCAATTACAAAAGGTATGATGGATAATGCCCTTGACAGAAAAGCGTCAGCACTCCAGATATATAAAAAAGACGATCAACGCATTCTAACTTACAATCCACTCCCCAGAAAAGCCCAAAGATAACTCGGAGCCCAGCATCCGACTCCATCCTTGCTCTGATCATGGCGATTACCAGACTCATCAACAGTGCCGGCCGCATCCCGTATACAGCGCTTTTGAGTGCCGAATCCAAATAACACCTACTATAAAAGCTACCAGGCATTGAATCGCTAGGATGCCACTGGCTCTCAATCTAAATATTCGGATTGTTTCGTATGCCAAATGCTTCAATAGAAGGGAAAGCGTGAATGCAATACCGATGACGATATTCGATATGAATGGAGGGATTGTGGTCATCCAGAGGACTGCCAGTGAGTTGCTTGAGGCCGTAGCGAGCGTAGACGCGGTGTTGATCCAAGAAACGAATAATGCGGGTGCGAATTGAAGAAAAGTGAAGAAAAGTGCGACGCTTGTTAGCCGCCCCAAGTTTGTGTTGCTTAACATTTTGTTTGGGGAGGTTGAATGTGATGTGTTGGGCCGATATTGGTAAATACTTGTTAAGGGATTTCTGGTAGGGTTGCAGTCCCTTCTATGTCTGCATATAGGCAGGTGAGTTCACCTGTCATTTTTCGTAGCACCTAGAATATATTATATCGTATTGGTATCTCGAGGTAAATTTGTATCACTTAGACACTATCCGTCGAATCACAATGATGACATGTCAATAAGTGAGTGACACCAACAGCCAAGATGAAGATATAAAGGGTTCTATCAGCGAGTCAGCCAGTCACGATAAAAACCTTGCAATTCCTGATCCGACCCCGTGTTTCCTGAAATCAAAGCAGCCTCGCTTGAATGTCGCCTGCTATCATCTTCATCTTGTGTTTGCTGCTCCTCATCCTCGACATCTTCTTCCTGGTTTGGCCTCTTCTTTCTCATCCATCTCGGAGTCGTTCCCTGCAGCATATTAGGGTACGTATTCGAGTTAAACTTATCATCTATATATCTTTCCTTCTTTACAAAACACCAGCTGGTGTATGGAAATACCTGGCTCCCTCTTCCCTTCCTCGCACTTTCAGTCCTCAATCTCACCTCATGCTCTCCGTCCATCGGCCTTTCAGTATCGTCCGGCGGGTCAATATCTTATTGACTAAAGACCAGGGGTATAGGTACACTAAACCGAACTAAGTGGAAGCAATCCAACCAAGCGCCTGCACGTAGACACGCTCAGACTTCAGCCACACGTCAAGTGTGAGGGGAAATTGGATTCAGTTATTTTCTTTCCTTGATTGCACATTGTGTTTCTCTTTCTTCAATTATTTTTCTTACCATCATTACGAGCATCATACCCACGCAATGCTGGTCTCACTCTTTTTATTCGTTTCAATTCTCTCGTCGACCAAAATGGCCGGGGCGCAGGACATGGAAATTGTTACAATCACCAATATGCCTGATTATCCCAAACTACCAAAATGCGCCCAGGGGTGCATGTGGTACCAGCAGGGAGATAAGTTTTATTACCCCAGGATCGAGAACTTCCTCTCCTGCGGCAGCCAACTTATCCTTAACAACTTATCCTTAACGGCTGTTATTGTCGACCAGACCTTGGGAATCAGGTAACTGCTGGGGCATATGAATGTCTCAGCAGAGGATGTGTGGGAGATGTCGCGGCCACTTTATCCCCGATGATGTCAGTGTATCGAGATTATTGCGGAATCAACGGGTATGCTATCCCTACGGGTATTACTACAGCCGGGCGGCCAGCAGTCACCCCGGCGGGCGGAGCTACTAGGATCATTGGGGATTCATCATCGCCCACAGTCACAAGAGTGGTCATCACGACTGTTATTGTTGACTCAGCTGGGTCTTCTCAACGAGTCACAACTACCTTGACCAGCAGTAAGTGGGCATTTCTCATTCTGACCCTCTTTAGTTGGTTATATACTATGGTCCTTTGAATCCAAAGGCAAAACAAGATCTTTATCCAACATAGAAAATCATGATCTAACTACGAGAAACAATGACAACCATCACAAAGCCCACTTATATTCAGACAACGGTCGATGTTACGTCAACGGTTACGATAAGACGGGAGAACGCGGGTTTAGAGGTGGCTGGGAATGATGGGGGACAGAGCGAGGGGCAGGGAGGTCTCACTAAAGGGGAGAAGCTTGTGTTGGCCATTAGTCTCGCGACGGGGTTGCCAAGTGCAATTGCTGGTTTGGCCACATTGTATTTCAAGTTTTATAAGCTGAGGAGGGAGGCAAACAGGTCATAAAGACATTGAACTCAGGCACATACCATTACCCGCCACAAAGGAGAGCCTCTCAGATCAGATCACCTTTGAACTGTGGTTGAGGTCAGGAGTGACTTTGACAAATTACTGCAGGAGACTAAATTAGATGGGAAGCCTTTCATCTTACACAATGAGAGCAATGATTTTTAAGTCTTGTGATGATTATTCTAAAGCTTAATCTAATGTGGAAGTGCAAGTTCTCTTGCAAATGGACCTTCAAGAAGAGTCTCAGCCTTGGTAAATATCCGTCAACCACTCACAAGGCAAAGACTACCTAGGAAGAAGGGGGGTACGAATGATGCTCGAACTCGAAGCATGTTCAGGAAGTTTTCCCTTTGCCTTTGCGGACAGCTTTGAGGAAGATCCGACAAGAGTGTCTGCGGGAGTGTCTGCACGAGGGTTTGTGGGAGGGCTGACGGGAGCGTTTGCTGGAGCTTGTGAGGAAGTATCGACAGAGGTGGCCAAAGAAGGGTTGGCTCGAGGTCTTGAGGAAGATTAGGCAGGAGTGCCTGTGCGAGGGTTCACAGGAGGCCTCGCAGCAGCTGCTGCAGAGGATTCGGCACGAGCGTCTATACCAGGCTCTATGGAAGAGGTTTCTTCAATGGAGTTAAGAGGTTTTATTTTTTCAAGTTTTATCCGCTTTCCTCGAGGGGTCATTAGTTGTTGTTTGAGTAGACGTTTTGTCTGAGTTCCTGTTGGAGGATTCGCAGCAGGAGCGGCATTGGGATCCAAATTCTGCAACTCGATCCCATCGCCTTCTTCGCCATCCGGATTCTGGGGGGCGGGCTTATACTTGATGACGAAAGTCATGACAAGCTCGCACAACAAAGCGAGGGTCAAGATTGCCCTAACGAAGGAGAGAGTATATGTAAGTAAAGGTTACTCCTCGAAAGGAAGATGTCTATCAAATGAAAGGTACTTATGACTTACAATCCAAGGACCAGGGTATACCAAAAGAATTTATAAAGTAAACAGCAACCTGGCGAAAACTTTGCATTTTTGGGTGAACATTTAGTCGTCCCCATGTCAGTTGGCCGCAGCCATGCCCACCCAAGGCCAAAACTTGACACCCACGATGCCGCCATAACACCATGGATGACTAACCTGATTCTGTATTTAATCCAGAGCTGAGAAGTATACCTCTTCTTGCTCATAGAGATAAACGCCAAGCACCCCAGAACCACAGATTGGCAACCAGAAAACTATTAAAATTCAAGGCTGTCAGAAAGAAATGAAGCGAGAGAAATTTAAAAAAAGCCATCGTTAACTCACATATAGAAATGGCCCATCCGGCATGGCTTCGCCCGCGCCGGTGGAGGAGTAAGCCATTATCACACCCAAAATAAGACAGACGAGAGCAACATGGAGGATATCAAGTGATAAAATGGCTTTGTTGAGGTGTGGAAACCAGAACTCAGTCTCCATGGCTTTTCTCTGTTTAATCCCGGATGCGTTTAGTTGTAATAATTGCTGTGGCAATTCGTAATTTGTGTCAATAAGTAGATAACTGGATTGTTTGAAGCTCAAGGTCATTGACTCAGTCATTAAAAACCATTCAAATCCCTTTTATATTGATTTCCTAACATTGGAACCTTCCGTTGCCAATCCGATGTCTGAACTTCCTAGAAGCAGCACTGGGCACTGCATATTTGTTGTTGCCCAGTGTAACTTGAAGAAAAATAATTTTGTGGTCACGGTGAGGGTCATGAAGAACAAAATGATCGTCGCATATGTGAGGGTACACTCCTTGGATCGTTTATTAGGTGAGTAGTACCAACGTGTATACTGTATAGTCACTACCAACCAAGGGATGAATTTTATTGCGAACCACATGACTTAGATGATGACAGCGTGACCCGAATTGTTCACCGTAGTACAGAGGTCGAGATGCTTGATGTAACATACCTAGCTAAAAAAAAACCAAGAAAAAAAAAAACCCACGATACGGTCCAAGGAAAAGTCTTATACAGTATAGGCACTGTATTCACAGTGAGGAAAGAAATTAATCACAGTGACTTCCAAGGCAATATCTCGTCAAAATTACAAGAAATAATGTACATAAATGTAGCCAGAAAACCTAACCTAGATCAGATGACAGCTTCATGGATTGCTTGCAGAAGGCTGGTTTGCTGGTGGATTTTCCACAGCGTGCTGAGGAGGCGTCCCAGGAATGGCGTCGTTCTCAACAGGCGGATTGTGTGCTGGTAGTTCGATGTCATCCAACTCAATTTCATCTCCCTGAGGTTCCGCCTGCTCTCCAATAGACCTCTACTTAGACCTGATCAAGATATCGAGCACAAGAACTACCAGGGCAAAAAGCCTACCCGTCAAGATGTTAGAAGCTGCTTGGTAGGAAAGGATTTTCAAGTAAACTTACAGACCAAACCCGGCACTTCCCCAGAGGTAATCGCGAGGGATACAAGGAACCTCCGCATGACTATTCTCATCAGGCGAGCAGCCATCAAATACTTTACCCGAAACTCGCGTCCAGTACCACACGAGGACAAAACTGGGCCCCCAGAAACAGATCACCATGATGAAACTGCCGGCCAAACTGAATCTATGTCTTTCTCGTGTTCCCTGAGAAGCTGCATGATTGCCTACAACCATTATGAAAACTCCCAGAGATACGAACCATGGGTGTATTGTCTCGAGCTAGTACAGGTAGACAGAGTCAACTAACTAGTTCGACACGCGGCATACTTGGAACTATGTACAGACCAATATAAGTACCCATGCCGGGGATCCATGTTCTTTTGCAGCGTCAATGAGGTGTAACATACATCTACCTTACCATGTATACAGTCGAATTTTTCTTGACTCATAGGAATGATGGTATCTTTAGCACCAACAAGACTGTTACGTATAATCAACCACTTAAACACCCTTCAAAACGCCGTGCGGACCACATTGAGAAAAATCAGACCCCATACCATCGCAAGCTTCGACGACTCGTATTTGATCCCATATTCACACTTGCCACACTGCAGGCACCACGTAGGCAAGCACGAGCTCCCGTCTTTTCAATGTGCCGCCCCGCTCTTGTCGCCGCTTTGCAAACCGTTCTCTCTACCCACACACTCAGCAATGGCACCTGACTGTTTCGTTACCCTCACCGCTACTGCACACAAACAACATGACGACAACGCCAATTTTCGATCTCCTCACCACCAATGCGGCGGAGCTCAGGGAGCTCCTCTCTACTCAAAAATTAACGTCTGTGGATATTGTGAAAGCACATCTGGATCAGATTGACAAACACAACAACAAAGGCGCAAAACTGAATGCCATGATTAGCACAGTTCCCCGTGATCTTGTTCTCGCTATTGCCCAGAATTTGGATTTGGAAAGGTCTTAGGGCAGAATTCGCGGCCTGTTGCACGGAGTTCCTATTACCATCAAGGACAACATCATGACTGGGCCTGGGTTTCGGCTCCCCATGACAGTTGGCACAATCGCCCTCAAATCTGCCATTGCTCAAAAGAATGCTCCGGTCGTTGACTTGGTAGGTTTGTTGCCTCCTGGATATGAAGAAACAAATTGCTAATGGCACAAGTTGATACAAGCAGGTGCCATCATCATTCAGGTAGCATGATGCTGATTACCCTATGTAGGTAGGTATGGAGAACCTTTCTTGCTTGTGATTCCTTCGCTACGTCAAGTTCAGTGTACCTATCTCGTAGAGTGGTTGCAATATACTACCTTAAACCGGCAGAGCTAATACCTTCTCCCTCAGGTATAGCGACCGCTGATATATCTGCTCGGCCTCCTCATACTTGCTCTATATATTCAATATTAAGCATCGGGTTATTAATACAAGACTGTTGCCTTTGCTCAATGCTTCGAAAGGAATGTGGAGCGAAGCCCACAACCACAGTGTGACGGCTGGGCAAGGCAGTGTTACGCCCCAGGTATAATAACCCCGCACAGGGACCGCAGGGCGGCCCCTGAGACAACCAATGGCACTCGGGAGATGTTGCCTAGTACCAGGACATCGAGGATAGACGTTGCCTAGTGCCAAGACAACGAGGACGCAGAGCAAGGTACAAAGGTACTTAGGAAACATGTGTAGATAGCTTCCTATAAGTAGGGGGAGTGCTGGGCACTCCCCGTCCCGAGGAATCTGATTCCTCAAGCAAGCAATACAGTTCATTTGTCTACAATCTACTCTCAGTAGCTCTTTGTTAGAACAACCTGTTGTTGACAGTGAACCCTCTGTCTGAGACGCTTGCCACAACCTTCGATTATCCTGTCAAGCTACCCTTTGGCGTACTGCCTTGCAGTCTGTACCCGAACTCGGTGCAGGTTGTAACAGCAATGGCATTCGCACCCGCACCCACACCCACACAAGCCAAAGACTGACCACTTCTCCGATCCAGGGCATTCCAATACATCGATCCACGGCCACACGCAAAAAGGCACACAATTGGCTGGCATTGCAATGGGTGGTTATACTGGGTGGTGATAGCTGTGGTAATGGTTGTGGTGATAGCTGTAGTGTTGAAGGCCGTGGCAGGGGAATCCATATAATGGCAGGGGTTGTGGATTAATCAGAACCCCGGTCTGCAGGGATCACTCTTCTTGCAGCTGTTGAAATGTATAACGGTTATATATAACGTTAGTTAATAGATGAACCGAAATATATAACTGTTTCCTCACATAACTGTTGAATACAGCCCCATCTCCCATTAATGTCATCTCCACATCACCTCCAAAAACCAAAGTATCAACACTTGGTGTAATCTGGGATGGTCCGAAAACAGTTACGCTTGCACCTGATGGAAACCTCCCTGAGTCGGGTTTTCCGCCGCCCAACAACAAAACAGTCGTCTTCGAGGCAGCCCTCTACTCCCCCACACCTGCTAAATACTTCCTCGGTGCTTTTCTTCCAACACTTCTGGCCACAACTTTGGCTTTACTCCTAACTCTAATCGACATTCACGCCAAGAGGATGCAGCCTACCACGCTTTAACCAGAAAGGGCGGCGCCACAGTCTCACAATCTCTAAGTCTCTCGCTCGACGGAATGATTAGTTCTTTTATTGCCCCTCATCGACTTCTTTTTCAAGGACAGCCATTAATATACTTGACTTCTCTTCTTACTTGGCGTACCTGGCTGCTTGTGCCATTGGCAGCCCAGACTATCGGGCTCAAAGTTCATGGAAACTGCAGTTCTGTGGAAATCAGAGGATGTGCAGTTGAGTTGGAGATTTCACAGTAACCATTGAATGCGCTTCTGGCTCTGTTAGCACTCATGATTCTTCTCGTACTCCTACTATTTGCTCTCAGACGGTGGAACACTGGAGTGTATTCAGATCCATGGAGCATCACAGGTATCGCTTCGTTAATGGCAGACGACAATGTCAGAGCAGTTGTGAAAATACTGGACGAAAATAGAGGGAGGAAAACCAAAAGTGAAGGTCATCCCTCATTAACAAATCAGCGATTTACTCTAGGAGTCAGTTCAAATGGCTCCTACGGAATCATTCCCTATGGCGAATCATCCGAACAACTTTTATCTTCCCATCATTCCAACCCTCCAAAACCAAATCAACCAAAACGCAACCCATTTAAATCTCTTACTTACACCTGGCGCATTACCTCTACCTTCATCCACCTCCTCATCCTCGTCCTCATAGCATATTACCTTCACTATTTAGCAACCCACACAAGCGGACCAATCCCAAACATATGGAATGGTTTTGGTTTTGGTTTTCTTTTGGCAGCAGTAGCACAAATCACTTCCTTATTTTGGTCTGATTTTTTCACAAGTATTTCCCCCCTTTCCATATTTCCCCTCCACCTCCCACTAAAATTTTGCCAACAAAAGCAATATCAACAATCACCCCCTTCCACCTCATGTCCCAAACCCTACAACCACTACCCAAATCAATCCTCTTCACCCCATCAACCAACGAATTCGCCGGTCTCTACACTTCCCTTAAATATCGAATACGCTTTTTAGGAATAATAGCTACAATTACATTGCTCTCAAGATTCCTACCAATGGTAATGACCAATATCGCTTATACAAACCAAAAAACATATCCTTCTTTCCTTATATGCTCAGGAATGAGTATTACTATTTTGGGTTTGATGGGATTGACTCTAATCGGGTCAATGGTACTCGTAAAATTCCCAAATTTGCCGGTGAAGGTGAGGACTGTGGCTGGGATGGGATGGTATGTGGTTAATGCTAAAAATAATCGTGGGATTTGGGGAATTGGGCAGCGAGATCGGATGACGATTGAGGACGAACTGGGGTTGAGAATTGGGTATGATAAGCGTATTAGGTTATACCTAGTCAAGAATGGGATGACAAGTAAAACAGCAGTTGGCATTCGGCAGGAAGATCAACGATCATCTCCGCGGGGATAGAGAATATACCGAGGGTTGGAATGGAGTTTCAGGTTGTGGCCCGGGAAGACGGGAATCAATTGATGTCATCTTGAACTTTCACTGAAAGAATTCTTCTTTACGGACTCTCGATTTCATGCTATCGAGATTCGATTCACTGCTGTCACACGGCATTCCATGACTGAATCGCTCACAGTGTTCCAGGTCAGCAAACAGGACAACAAGCAGGCCAAGAAGCCTCAGGAGCCTAACAATATAGTAGGGCTCCCATGGGCGGCCGACTCCTGCACGTCCAGGTGCCCGAAGCACTCCATCTTGAAGGATGGTTGGTCAGGAAGGTCGGCGACACGGGATGGATCTGCATGAAGGAAGCAGTAGGACCTCTGAGTCAGAAGACCTGTATTCTTAGCAATCATGACCAAGCCCAAAGGAGGCCTCTGGTCGAGTGAAAGACCCAGGAGACAGTGTAAGCCATGAAGGGCTTCTACGGGTATAAGTTGGCCTTGATCTTCCAGTTCAGATTGTAGGAAGGCAAGGACCTTTGAGGCCATAACAGATTATTACATTAATTTGAATACAAGCCCTATTCCAAGCCCTTACCTTCAAGCCCTTGTCACAACTGCTCTCTAAAATTCTCAATTGTTTGTTACCGGTAGTGGTAAGTATGTCTTGCGAACCAACGAGACGTCACGAGAGCGGTGGTGTAGAACAATCTCTTCTTCCCACAAGACTGGACAAAACAAAAGTCCCAACGAAACCATTTACCCCTGAAGAGATCGGGAACTTCGGAAGGTCCGGCCCGCAATGTCTCATCAAAACAAGAAAAAAGAAGTCATCAACACCCTCGCCGCAAAGATTCCCACCAATGAATGACGTTACACCTGATACATCTAGTATACAGCCTCAGACACGGGACTCAAACCGGAGTATTCGCGCGGCCGAACCATCAAGCAGGAAAGGCAAAAAGTTCCGTTTCTCGGGCTTTTTATACAATATAAAATGCTTGACCAAATCCCTTTGACTTGACCAGAAAAAAGCATCATCATCCATTCAAATCACACCTTCACAAACAAGCTCATCTCCTACCAAACAAAAACAACAAAAATGAAGTTCTTCGCCGTCTTCCTCCCCATCTTCGCCGGCCTTGCCGCCGCCGCCGCTTTGCCCGCCGAGGATCTCGTCATCCCCATCTTTGGTATTGTTGGCGGAGGCACAACTGGATCTTCCTCTGCTGCCGCCGCCCTCCCACCTTGCTCGACCGGCGGCAAGCCCATGTGCTGCTCAGTCGACGTGCTCGATCTCGCAGAGCTCATTTGTGATGCAGGTATGTTTACCTAGTATTTAATCATAAAGAATATCATGCCAACCTATATAGCTCCCGGAAACCCCGAAACCGCCGCCGGGTACAGGGCCGCCTGCGCAAGCATCTCGCGCAAACCCAAGTGCTGCACGTTGAAAGTGGTAAGTGGTCAGCCCTCTGATATATATGGCAAATTTATTGATTGAATGCATAATGCAGGGTTCCCTCCTCGGCGCGGTCTGCAGCGATCTGTAGTTATCTTGTCATCTCGAGCATTGGGACTTGTGCGCATCTACAGAGACGACATTTATTAGCTGGATAGGAATTTGAGGAAATAAGATGGGAAAAAGAAGCAATGGTAGCTGTGAAAGTAGACTTTTCTCCAGCAGAGATTCTTGGTGGAAAAATTAAATTTGTTGCTTCTGGAAATTGGTGACAACGAATTGAGACAAAACAGCGTGTCTGAAATTCCATTGACTCACCGATAAGTCCGACAGCGTTTTTTCCCTCTCCCAACTTTCAATTTGCACTTCTGTCCACCAACGACAAACACGAATGATCATGACTGCAAATTCTGCAATATTCCATTCGGCAAGAGCAACAATGCAGCAGGGAGTCTGCAAACGCCGAGTGAGGCGGTCATTTCGAAGCTTCGGCAACTGGCCTCCAGAACACTGGATATCTCGACAGCCATTTCAGAGTGACTGAAACCAGGGGATACAAATAGCAGGTAATCAAGGCTTTTCGCTTTCTGACACCGCTAGAGCATACCGGACATCCTTGCGTCTCTCTACGGGTTTCAAACAGCAAAAAAAGGAACTCGTTGGGGATCTGGGAAAGATTGCTCGATTTTTAGACGGCACTCCCGATAGACCGAGCCGACTGTCCGCTGGACTCGGATTTCATGGCACGACGGCTTTCTTTTAGGTGCAAAGGGAACGACGGAAGAGGGGCAATACAATTGCTGACTAGACCTAGGAGATTTACTTCAACCTACATCGCGACGTATTCCAAAATTCCTTTTACAAAGACCGAATCAACCTGGCAGCTTCCATTGGATCCAGTTGGGGTTGTAAGCGTCGTCACTGTACACAAGAGCCCGTGCCTGATTGGCATGCGTCTTTGCCAGCTGGGGGCAAGCGACGGGATTGTGTCTGCTTTGGTTAGTGGTGCAATTGCCCCCAAACCAAAGGTCGGGTTGATGATGTGGACAAGTTTGCCGTGAGGTCGAGATCCGAGATGGGGGTTTTGGTCATCTATCATTCTGGATAATATGTGATTGTTCTCAATTTATTTCTACACTGCTAGAGTCTCGGTCTGTTGTTTTTCTTGAGAATCGGATAGGCGTCCAGTTTTGGTGATCTATCACATTACCCTGATCTGTCATTTTACTTTTACATTATTCCTACACCGCTACAATTTTGAACCTTTCTCGCAGATTCGACTGCATGGCTTCGAATTTCTTTTTTTTTTTTTTTTTTTTAATCGCAGTTCCAGCGGTTATTCCGAGTCTCTTGCTTCCCCGGCTTGGTGATCGACAGAATAGCTAGAGCCTAGTGATGCTCCCGACGATCCCTTCTCCTCTCGGCTTCTCCATTATCCACTAGAAACCCCGGATCTGAGGTAACATCCCATTTCGGGCCGCCACGAACCCCTCAGTTGTGTTACCTGTGGAGTAGAGTAGGTGAGTAGGGAAAAGAGATCGTAGGTTCCACAGCGATCGTACTCGTACAACCGCGAAAGACTCCCCGTGTGCGCTGCTCCCGTCGTTCTATTGGTCTTCGTTTAAGAAAATGATCCTCTGTTCTCCATAGACATCAGCCAGCCACAAAACTGCGCCAAGGTGCTCGAGACGAGGTTATGATGAAAGTACGACGACGAGATTTTGCAGTAATATAGGACCTCACCAAGATTTGATAGGCTACAGTTGCATCCGACAATGTGCAGATTGGTTGAGATGTGAGACATTCGGTCCCGTAGTGGGTGCGGATCAAGCACTTTTCATGTCAAAGGTCGTCACATTTTCGGGTTGCCCCTGACTTTTCCTTCGCCATCCGCGGCTTCGAGAAATTATCATGGGGAGGACAACGGAAGCAGGATTGTGGTGACATTGTTCGTCAGCGCTTGGACTCTGTAGAGTCTCGAGGCTTGGAGCTATGCAAGGTTTGGCAGAGACTGAAATAAGTATATAAACCCCCTCAGATTCCTTTCTCATCTCACTTTTTTCTCATCCTCCAGACAACTCTAGCAACACTTTCTAAACCATCAAAACTCTCAATCAATAAACAACAGCCCTTCTCCAACATGTCTGACCGTCACAGCGTCCTCGGAAACGGTGAATGGCTCCTCGTCGGCCAGAGCCTCTTCAGCCCTGACGGGAATACCGAGTTCAAGTGCCAGGGCGACGGCAAGGTTGCCATCTACCACAGTGGCACTTGTGTCTTCCAAAACACTGCTGAGCAGCGCAACGACGTCAAGGGTGTCAAGATGCAGGAGGACGGAAACTTGGTCTTGTAGTATGTTCTCACAGCAACTCGTGAACGTGATGGTATTTACTGACTGCTTCTCACAGTGACCACAATGGCAAGGCCCTTTGGCGTATGTATCATTCTCAAGATCTCCAACACGATGAGTTCTAACATTTATACATCTAGACACCGACACCGCCAGCCCTAGTGGCAACACCACCACCACTCTTGCTGTTCAGAATGACGGCAACGTTGTTCTCTACAACGGAACTCCCATGTAAGTTGTCTTTTCTCAAGTCGTACTAGTTCAACTTCTAACGGGAGAATAACAGCTGGGCCTACAAGACCGGAAAGTAAATTCCTGGTGCTTTGGTTTCTGAGACCTACTACACGGTTGGTCTCTGAATGGGAGGAAAGATATGTGGCAGGAAAGGGAAGGGTGATAGTTCTCAGCTTAGCACTATCTACTACGTACCATGATCAATGACATTCTCTTTCCCCTGTGATTCTTGGAAGTGTGAAATGATGCACCCCGGCGGCATACCTGTTTCATTCTGTTGTACTCCCCGAGTTCCTCATCATGCAGTGCATCCATAAAGTCCATTACTGTCCAGCCAATTTTGCATGCATTGGGGAAAGGGATTTTGGGGTGTATCACAGCATATGCAGAGTTTCCTATCTCAAGCCTCCCCGGTTAGGGGATTTTTGTTTCCATCAGGTGGGCGAGATCAGGAGTTGGATTGGTCAGAACTTACATACCTCTTTTGTTCGACCAGGTAAAAGATTGAAATGGGTGGGTAGGACAATGATGCATTGTTTGGCTAAGGTTGAGGGGGTTTCTGTGTGGTATCAGGTATGGAAAAAGGAAAAACACAGCTTCGAAAGAACGGGATTCTTTAGAGGTTTCAAAGAAGATCAGTCTGAAAGTGTAGGTAAGAAATTGAACTAAAAGCGTATATGTACCCATTCAACCTAGAAGTGAACAGACAACCGGAGGCTGAAAAAGAAAATGAAAAGAAACCATCGTTTTTGTCGTAATTAATTCCCTCCAGTCGCTCCAGCGCCACCACCCGTAGTCCCTCCTCCTCCCATTCCTCCCACATCACCACCATGATGACCGCCCCCAAACCCACCACCACCATCCCCATGTCCCTCCTTCAACCCACCATTCCCAAACCCATCATTGCCTGCATTATTATAATAACCAGGCGGCATCCCACCACCACCAGGGAACTGTCCCCCACCCATATACCCTTGTCCCTCCTGATGGCGATGTCCATACCCAGGTGCATACATCCCAGGCCCAGCAGATGAATTCATATTCATAGCCACATTATTATGTCCATGACGACGAGTAGTAGCTCTCCTCAGTGTATGCAATACTCCATAATCTTTGTTTGTGAGCGCTTTCTTGAAGATACAAAAGAATACGATATAAAAACAAAATAC
The DNA here is from genome assembly GCA_033297215.1 of Podospora fimiseda. Classification (NCBI taxonomy): domain Eukaryota; kingdom Fungi; phylum Ascomycota; class Sordariomycetes; order Sordariales; family Podosporaceae; genus Podospora; species Podospora fimiseda. The sequence continues at coordinate 17,203 of MU865464.1, read as the reverse complement.
GAGAAAGATTATGACGCCTGCTACGATGCCGAATATTGCTGCTGGATGGATGGCGGGGCCTGATTTCTTGGAGGAGCTGGTGGATGGGAATTGGCTGTTGCTGCTGAATTGCCGGTTGGCGAGTAATTCTGGATTTGGCGGCATTTTGATGATTCGGTTGGTCTGAGTGTAAATGTGTCGTCGTTGTTGTTGTTGTTGTTGTTGTTGTTGTTGTTGTTGTTGTTGTTGTTGTTGTTGTTGTTGTTGTTGTTGTTGTTGTTGTTGTTGTTGTTGTTGTTGATGATGCTGAAAAGGAATGGGTCCGTTGGTTGACGATACCCAGAGATTGAATAGTTGGATATGGAAGGTATGGAGTAAACGGAATAATAAATAAAAATTCCGATGTGAGACTGGCTAAGAAAAGACAAAAGACAATGGGCATTCTTATATCCTTTTGACTCTGTTGCTTGATGTGGCTGTGGGCCATTACGAGGGGCCAGAACTTGGCCGCGTTGAGCCACGACACAAAATCCTGCTAAAGTTTCAAAAGATTGACGTATGGAGTTAGAATAAAAAGCGACCTCGTCATGTTGGCTATGTTTTGTTTCTCTGACGATGATTGCTCGGATAACGGCATGATCTACCAACAGAGAGCCTGAGGGAACTCGCTGACATCACGGGGTAGCATTTAATCCGCCATTGTACTACCGACCCAAACAAAAAGGTTTCTGCGCCTTTATTGATCAACTTGGCAACGGTGTTAACGATTCTCTATTAGGAAGTATTTTAACTGTTATGAGATCATCCCTAAAACATTCCACTTTATTGCCGTATAAAACTGACCATACAGAGATCGTCAAGTAGGTACTCCTCGTGTACCCTGACCACCTTGCGTGTAATGTAACAGTTGACCTATCCACTCATACACACTATTACTTCCTTCCGCACACTGTTCTTCTCTTTCTCTCCATAACCTGATAATTCTCTGCATCTCTGTCCTCCCCTTTTCGCTCGACCAAAACGTTGAAATCTTTTCAAATGTCTCCTGTGGCACAGACGTCTGCATTTGTCGGATCCCTTCGGGATTGTTCATCAGGAGAAATAACATATCAGCCATGCGAGATTGGTAGCAAAGGGGATTGGTTACCTGAAGAACGGCACGGTCTATAGCAGAGCAACCACTGAGTCCTTCAGAGGTATAAGTGATGTCAGCTCCGTAGCTTAGAAGCATCGTGACGAGGAGTTCTGCGTGCGACTGCGTGCTTATTCCTATGATGACGTCGGCAATCAATTTTCTGATTTTGTTGGGGTCCGAAAACCTGTTCCAGATGGGATGAAGGATGATTTCGGAATGAATTTTCGTCAGCCAGTGTTCGATGAGGCTTGCCTCCTCGGGTGACCAGACTGAAGGGGTGGTGGTGGTGGTGGAGGTGGGTAGTTCTTGCTCAAGTAGAACCAAAAGGGGTTTCCAGAAGCCATGATCATAAGAGGAAATCCCTCTTGATAATATGTCACGGATTAGGTCCAAATCGTCTGAGAATTTGTCAGATGGAGCAAGGTCTGATATCTTGTGGGCAAGTCTGTTGTTGTGGTCTCGGAACGCTTCGCTGAGGTGCCACATCCTCGAGGATTTCAAGATGGCTTCTTGCAGCTTGGTGCGATTCACTCGACTGGAGTTGTTGCGTCGCGATTGTGGTTTAGAGATTGCTGCCGGATTCCTTTTGGTCTTGGGTTGGTGAGCCTTTCCTCGCCCGTGGGCATATGAGATTGGACAATTTGAATCTTGGGGGCACATGGTGGTGATTTCTGTTATTAGATTGACTGAGAGGAAATTTGAGATGTGATGATTGTGATGATTTTTGATCCCAAGATAGAGCAAATATCGCGATGTTTTTATCCTCATCGTTTGGTCCTTGTTTAGCGCTTCAGGGGTGCAATGTGGGTTCCCTAGCGTTGTGCTGCCTAAGGGTGCCTGTACTGCCTAGACTTCCTGGGCAGGTTTTCAGGCATCAGTTCTGGACGAAGGTCACTAAACTACTCTAGATAGTAAAATGGAGAGACATAAGAAAGTGGGAGTCCATGTTTAACCCTAACACAGAGCTAAAGTGACGGGCATAATTTACCACCCCCCTCGAATGTGTGTTTTGTGGAAAGGATTCATGTTGTTCAGAAAATTGTCTCTCCTAATATCCAGGCTTTGTTTCGTCATTCCAAGAAAATCCTTTCAATTTCAAAAGTCAATGTAGTTAACTGACGACTGATCGTGCTAACAAACCGCCCGTAGAGGGCATTATGAACTCGCAAGTATACTGGGTGTGCAGTATATAAAATCCAGTATTTATTGATACCCCTTTTTGTGTCAAGATATTTTTCATGAAGAGGGTGGACTTCTCTCCCCCGCTTCGGGACCCTGCTCTAGACTCTCCACGATTGCCATGCCATTGTCCCAAGGCTCGCAGCTTGCATGACATCTATGATGTAACACCCGCTATCACACAGGACAAACAGATTGCGGTGAGAGGTGCTCGGCTACCAGCCGTGCTAGCCTTGCTTGATTGACGCGATCACCCTTCGAAGGCGTCTGCTGATAACGGATGTCTGCATTTGTCGAGTATCAGATACCCTGGCTCTTCTGTTCTCCGTTTGTACCCTCCATCTCGTTGTCCAATAAGAAATCGTCAACAAATATTAGTTGTTGCGAAGGTTGATTGTGCACAATTCTTTGCGAGACACCGAATAAAGTGTACCATTGTGCCCTGGTAAACAGACTGTTGTCTAAAATATATTGCTGTGTAGTCTCGTGGTTGGAATCAGCATCAGAGACCTCGAGTCCTTGAGATCATTAGGGGAGGCTTGATCACCTCTGCAGTCGGAGGCAAACACAGGAGGCAAACAAAGGAGGCAAACAAGGACAGCTTTGTTGGCGTAGGACGCTGTATTTGTGCAGAATCTCGTCAAAATGAAGCTGTGGCGCCTGTGAAGAGGCCTACAGTCCGCGAGAAGCAATGTCAAGAGTCGATCATTGAGATTAACACAATGTAAACAGACACCCTGGAAGTTGTTAGCGATTTTTGGAATGATCTTAAATAGACCGAAGCAACTTCTCTTTTTTGCCCAAAAGTATCCAGAGCATTCTTCCCATTTCTCACTTGCCCTTCCTGAAAGCCTTACCATTCCCAACCCAAGATTCCCCCAAGTCACCACGATAATGTTGCCAGTCCGGGTTGTACTGAGTGTAACATTGTTGCTGGCCACAATTTTGCCTTGCCACGTTGGCTCCGTTTTGGAGAGTCTCTTCCATTATTTCATGAGCGTCTTCCTGTTTGGTCTCTCCATCTTGCGTCTCTTGCTCTTGACATTAGCCATCCTCTTCTATAACTCTCAACTTCTCTACCCCTTTCTTCTACACCTCTTGGCGAATTATTCGGACCCAATCGCAACACACAACCTCGTCTACCCAGATCAAACAGTAGCTCAAATCGAAGAATGGCTCCAAGAACAGCGATCGATCATTACCTTCAACTTCGTCGGGCCGACCAAAATCAAAGATGAGCACCTCGTCTTGCGGGCTCGTGCAAACAATGGAGTGCGCCAGGCTTTCGGCATCGAAAACTCCCTCACGACAACCAGCCCTGAAGCCCACAGGGCCTTCCTCAACTTGGCATCATCCCACGTCAATAAACGAACCCGGGATTGGACCAAGTTGTACTGCGCTGCCAAGGCATTCCTGGAGGGCGAAATTGCAACAGCACTCGACACAGGGAAGCCTATTCAGATTTCCGAGTGCATCCAATGCGCATGTCTGACAGTCGTCCTATTTGACAATTTTGCAGTTGATCCAGCCGCCCTGCCCCGACAATCTCTTGTCATCATTGCTTCCGAAATCAACAAGCAATGGCTCATGTCCAAGTCCAAAGCGCCTGGGGTTACCATCAAGAAGTCCTCCCTCTTGGATGAGACCATCTACTCGTTGCATCTGATCCCCTATAAATCCATACATGCCCTTATACTCCCGGAATACGTCCTCAGTGTCATCATGCCGCAATACGAGACGCTGTGGCGAGTGGTGCTCCTTGCTTTCGTTACGGCGTACCATCGGCAACCAAGTGCTGCGCTGGCGAAGAGAGTTGAGAATGTGCCTGCCTGCTTGGGCAAGCCGGACAAGGAGAAAGAGGCTCTCAAGGTTGGAAAGGTAAGTCTTTGCCGAGCTGTTACCCCGTTTGACTTTTGTACGCTGACATAGATCGCCTTGCAGGAATCCCTCCGCCTGTACCCATCCAACAAGCGAATCTACCGCTGCACCTCCTCCGAATCCTCTGCAACATCTATGATAAAAGCCGATGTCGAAACATGCCACCGTTCTCGACTTATATGGGGAAATGATGCGCTCCAATTTCGTCCGGAACGGTTTGACAATCTGACGGAACTGCAGAAGGAGGGTTATTTGCCTTACTCGCTTAGACCGCATCGGTGTCCTGCCTTTTCGGGATTTGGAGATCGAATGGTGACCATGTTGGTGGTTGTTCTTGGCAGGACTCTGGGGCCTGAGGTTGGGAAGATGCGGTTTGGTGGAGGGGTGTTGGATGCTGATGGGGAGATGCCGTTACCGACTGGGCGGGACGAGGTGGAGGAATGGAGCTTGGAGTTGGCGAGGGTTTAGACTCGCAAACGCGAGTGCTTGGATGGATAGAGGGGAGGAGCAACTTGGGTTTTTTTTTGGCCTTGCTTCCAAGATTGCGTCCAGCCATTCTTGTAGACATGATGGGTTCAAGATTTAAATTGTGGGCATTGCCAGCCGGTAATGGAGTGGCGAAATTGAATATTTAGCTTTGGAAAGAGCGTGACGTGATCTGTTGCCTTTTGAAGCCAAGATAATCTCATGTCTGTTATTTAGTGAACTCTATTATTTACATACAAAAACGATCCTCTCTACTACCCTCAGTAACAAGATCGAGTTTGCGGTATCAGACGGTTCCGGTTTAAATGTTCATAATCTTAGTGGCCAGACCAAACAATCCACAAGTTCCAGCTACAGCTGAGCTCAACCCCAAACAGGACCGCACCTTACCTGGGTACATCCAATTTTTTTCGAATTCAGTCGGCACCTCCTGGCGGCTTCCAGTTTGATTCAATTTTAGGTAGTCCAGATATTTGTTACAAGACGCCAGAAAATGCATCGGCACATTTTCTCCACCGGAAGGTATGCCCCTCTCCTTGTTCTCACGAGGAAGTGATAGAGATCTCCCGCAATGATGGAGGTGATTGAGGTCAGTGGGTCACAACTCAAAAATTGTGAGCGTGGGAGAACAGCTTGCTAAACCTTTAGCATACTGGCACCACGGAGCATCCCGCGCCGCAGTAGCCTTTTTAAAGTGAGCATCAAGATCTTGACTAAAATCTACTTTCCCTGGCGGCTGTCTTGGTCTCTGTTCAGGCATCAATCCCCTCCAGCCTGTTGAGGTGGATGCTCGGGGTCGAGTTGTCGTTATTTGTTCTTGGCTAATTTTTGCCACTATTTCTCTTGCCGTCCAGGTGACTGCGTCATTCATCTATATCAGAATTGGATGCGTTCCAACAGTCTTGATGGTGCCGGGATTTTGAAGCAAGTGACATGCCAAGACATCAAACCGCGGACGTTGCGTCCCCGAATGGACTCTTTGGGTGAGTATCGATCAATGCAATTCCGGGAAATGGAATTTAAAGGTCAGAGTACATAATGTCAGACTGGCTCCCTCTCCGTCTAGGTCGACCTATGGCACAGTCATTCCCATCATTCAGGTGCAAAAATGCTTGCTCCATTTGCCCTCGTCGTCAGCGGTTTTGCCACCACAGTGCTCGGCCATGGCATGGTGACTACTTTCAAGACTGACGGAGTCCAACATCAGGGCTTCGTCCTCGACTACTACTACGCTAAGAGGAATGGCCAGTCCGTCCCCAACATTGCTGCATGGTACGCCGAGAACCTCGACAGTGGTTTCGTTGCTCCCAACAACTACGGCAAAGCGGACATCAACTGCCACATCAACGCCACTCCCGGTACGCTATCAGCAAACGTGACAGCTGGAGGGACGGTAGAATTTCAGTGGCCTGCCACATGGCCCCATCCACACGGTCCCATTCTCACCTACGTCGCCAAGTGTTCGGGTGAATGCTCCAAGGCCGACAAGTCCCAGTTGAGATGGGTAAAGATTGAGGCTGTTGGTAGTATGTTTCCCGTAGCCCATTGTTATTTCAATCCCTCTCCCCTGCTAACCGTAACAATTACAGTCAATTACAGCACCCAGAAGTGGGCATCCCAGACCCTCATCGACCAGAAAGGAAAATGGACCACCAAGGTACCTAGTTCTCTGGCCTCGGGGAACTACGTCTTCCGTCACGAAATAATTGCCCTGCACGGCGCCGGCTCGCTCAACGGCGCACAGAATTACCCTCAATGCTTCAACATCAGGGTCACGGGCTCGGGAACTGCCAACCCAAGTGGCACCCTTGGCACCGCGCTTTACAAGAATACCGACCCAGGCATTCACCTCAACCCTTACACTACCATTACCAACTATGTCATGCCCGGCCCAGCTTTGTGGAGTGGTTAAAGGGCTGTGACAGTCTTAATATGCAGTTTGTTTACTTGGCTATTGTTGCTCTTGGGTGCCAAGGGAACGGTGTGGGGTTCAGGGGTTCAGGGGCAGGAGTTCTCACCTGCTTGCAACTATTCACACTTATATCCTGAATGGTCTTTTTTTTTCTATTTTCATATCTGTGTTATCCATTCTTTGCCTCATGTATTGACGTTGAATCAGCAACGAAAACATACCTGTGGTAAGCTTACATACCTCCGAATCACCAAAACTTAGCCAAGCTTTCGACGGTCAACAATATTGCTGATTTCCTAGTATTATATAATTCGTTCCTGTTGAAAAACCAAAGGATCATGGTCAAATTGATATACGCCAAGCGCGGCGGCCATATGGACACCCAAAGGCGTGGGTCCATGTGCTTGTTTCACGATGACGCGCATCAAAGACAAACGTGCCCAAATCCATCCAACAAGGCCGTCAATCGAGGCCGCATCATCAGCGGAGATGTTTCGGTACGACATCAAAGAAAGTACTTTGGCAATGATTGTCTATGGCGTCGGCTGTTGTATCCGACGAGGGTGATACCACACATGGAACTTTTGCGCAAGGTCTCGATCTGGAAGCCGTAAGATGCGCGCGCCTGATGGGATGCGTAGATCTTGTGCAAAACCTTACGGCTGCTGACAGCCACCGGGAAGTTGAACTTGGAGTCTTGTTTGGAATTTTCCAAGATGAACATATATAACACCGGTTCATCATCATGGAGTAGATCTTTTTCTCTCTTTTTCATCACACAGCTTTCACTCCTTTCTTTTATACATTCCTTTCTTTTTTTCTATCTCTTGACGAGATATTCTAACTCCTGGAGAGTTAGATTCCCATTCCTTCTTTTGCATTTTCCTAAATTTTTATTCTCTTTTTGACAAACTCCTATACATTCCTTTATTTTTTTCACTTGCCGGTCAAGTTTTACTTTTAATCTCTGAAAAATGAAATTCTCAACCGTCGCTCCAATCCTCCTGGCCGCCTGCGCCACAGAAGCGGCCCCCTCCAAGCGCACAGTCAACAAGCGTGCCGTGGGCGATGGAACAACCGTCATGGCCTTCTTTGGTCAAACCCATCAAAATTTCGCCAAGGACTTGTCAGAGGTCTGCGATAACCCAAACTTTGACATAATCACGCTTGCTTTCATCACCAATTTGAACCCACCAAAGCTCAACATGGCTAAAGACACCAGTCAACCCAGCGAGGCGCAGACTAAAGCAGGGTTTCCAGAGTTAATGGATGGGACTTTTACTCCAGACGGCAAACAAAGTGTTGCTGATCAGATTAAGGGATGTCAAGGAAAGGGCAAAAAGATTATGTTATCGTTTGGTGGTGATGAAAGGTTTTCGAATGCTACTTTTGATAGTGCTGATGAGGCGAAGAGTGCGGCTGATAATGCCTGGTATGTTTCTTTCTACCATATTGTTGCATGATTGTGTACTGATGATGAGAAACAGGAACCTTTACTTTGGCGGTACAGAAATGCAAGATATTCGCCCCTTCGGCAAAGACTTAATCCTCGACGGTCTAGACCTGGACAACGAAAACGAAAAGGGAACCTTTTACAACGAATTCGTCACGGAAGTAAGAAGCAAAATGGACTCTGACTCTTCGAGAGAGTATCTCATCAGCGCGAACCCCATGGCTGGTGTCTTGAGCCGTGAGGAAGACTTTATCCCCAGAAGTGTCTTTTCCATGCTGGACTTTATCAGTGTTCAATTCTATAATAACCCAGACCAAGGTATCGGTGGTTCCAAGTTTGAAGAAACGATTAAAGCCTGGGCGGGCGTGGTGGCGGATGCTAAAAGACCGAAATTGTTCCTGGGCATTCCTGGACCGTTCAAGGATGAAGGGAATGGAGGTGCTGCGGGAAGCAATATTCAGAGCGCGGATCAGATCAAGACGACTATTGAGAGTGTTAAGGGGATGAATCTGCCTGGGTTTGGCGGGGTTGGTATTTGGGATGCTGCTTATGCTATGGGGGATGAGAAGTTTCCATTGGCAGTCAAGACTGGGTTGGGTGCTGCGGAGGAGGTTGCTCCAGTTGGGAAGGCGCTTACTGATTCGATTAAGAGGGGGATCTTTGGCAGGGGGCTGTGGTAAAATGGGTTGAGGAATAGGTATCTCTTGATGGGAATATTTGCGTGAATATTTCCGTGGATATTTGCTTAGATATACCTAGGTAGTTGAGGCTTATCTCCACCAATGAAAGAGGATTCTCATTTTGAGTACGTCTCGCAGGAGAATTAAACGGGCATGTGCTTTCAGCCGTGGAACATCGTGGACGATTTTCAATTGCTAACGCTGTCTTTACCTACAAACATCGAAATGCCATCCCAAACGATCATGTCCTGTATCCTCTATTGTCTTCACCATGACACACTACAACTACTCTGGATCAGTCCCAATTTTATGATCCAACCATTTATCAAACAAGGTCTTCATGTGGTCATCCTCAATATTTGTCTTGAAATCTGTCCCAAAAAGCTTCACCAAGTTATCGTTCGCCTCTTTGAGCTTCTCGTTGGACTCAACCAACGCCTGTTGGAGGTTTGCAATCCTGTCGTTGAGCTCCTCAATGTGGTCATTGTATCTCATTATCAAATTATCGACGTGTTCCTTGATGGCATCGCGTAGCTTGGGGTTTGATGTAGGTTGCGGTCTTGCTGACTGATCGCCGGACGCCATTGACGAGCTTTATCTCATCTTCCTGATAAGAAAAACAGGTTCATTAGTTTAGGATCTGGAAAATATTGTCAGCAAGGTCTTACATACCCTGCTGAGGAGTCCATTGGTTGAGCTGTTAGAAGATTCGGTTGAACTGAACCCGAATGAGACATGTTGTTTGATCTGAGGAGGTCCAATCAAGGTGCTCGTCATTATTTCTGCCATTTTGTCGGTATTGAGGACTTGGAACTATCACCGCTCGTCAGTTGACACTGAAGGATGTTGGAGAATGTTGCTACTGATAGTCCAGGTGGTTTTGATAGCGCAGAGAGATGAAATCACGGATTTTAGGACCAGGATGACTCTTTATATGTTTGGCACCGAACTAAGGTCTTGCAGCTAAAGATAAGACACTCAAAATACTCTTCCAGAAGTGGATTGGCCCTTTAGCTTCCTCTGTATCAGGAAATTATTCTTTGAGTGCTTTATTCGGTATGTATGCCCGACTTTGACCCTGGCGTTTATTGTGACATGCAGTCGATAGGTACCTACCTTGTGTTTGATACAGTTACATTTGTGATAAAGGCATGCATGTCTGAGCCGTTTGAAAGCATGTATACGGGTGTCGCCTCACTTATCTGGTGGTTCAGGCGCATGTGGCCCAACATGAGGTTTTGCCTGAGATCCAGAACCACCGTGACATATGGAAGTGTGATCTCGGGTTATTAGTCTACACCACTTACACCATCAGGTAAATATCTCCATAAAAAATTCAATAGTGGACGAATACATCGATCCTAGGATCTTGTGATCTCTTGCTGCATTGTTGGCTGTAACTCAGGAATGGCGCATGTGCATGTGCATGTGCATGTGCACTGCTATTTGCAGAAAAAGCAGTGTGTGCATATCCAAGTTTGAAAGCTTCGGGCACCATGATCCTGCTGTTACATGTCCTAAAGTTAGGCTCAGGTGTAAGTCGAATCTGCAAAGATACTTATCTAGATAAAGAAGCATCTCCAATAAGAGAATTCCATGTAAGAAACCCCAAAAGAACGAACTTCCAACTTAGTAGTGGCTCAGTCGATAGTACCCGTGGGGGTTGATCCAAGATTCAGTTCCCCAACCAAAATCCGAGCTGCCGATATGCCCAAAGTCTGGATATCTAACCAGAATCAGTAGCGCCAAAAAAAAAAAAAAAAAAAGACTTTAATGTATCCGTAAACTCCTCGTCGACTATCGTCTGTTCAATCTCCCTTGATTTCCGCTTTTCCCGTCTCCACCCTCTTTCTGCAAAATCCTTCACCGGGTACCTTAGACCCCAATTAATTGACCTTTCATACTTCAGTTCAGTCTCTCCTTGACGGTATCTTGAAGACCTTTATTTGCCTTTTCAATCTTGGAATCTCCTTGTTCTCAATTACAGAGAGGTTTGCTTTGGGCTTCCTGTTCTCTGCGGCGAGATCTTCAACCTTTTGAGACTCGAACTGCTGCATTGCATCAGTCAGTTCTGCAAGCAGCGAGCGAACTTGTTTGGCCTGTTCGTCGAAATTGGTCCGCCCAGGATTGGAATTCTCTCTAACGCCTTGAGAAATGAGAGCGTGAATTTGGCGGCGATAAAACTCAAAATCGTGACTCTCGGTTGGTGTAGTGTCCGGTGTCAAGGGAACTTCATCATGTTTTTCGGAATCCTCGGTCTTCTTTGACGAATCATGTTCTCGCTCGGGAGTCTGAAAATCGCCATCCTTGGAGTCCTCAAGTGCAGTTCTAAGCCCGACAAGAGATTATTGATTTCACGAACATGATTGTCCACATCGCGACGCACGTCGGAGCTTTTCTCCGGCATTGATAACTGTTCGGATAAGTCGGCTTTACTGTGATTGGACCGTTGAATGGAGGGTGAATCTTGCGAAAGTTTCCTTAGAATGTGAATGGAGTGGTGAATGAGAATATTCAGGCAGAAAGATTGATATTTCGTCAAAGGGGTCAGTATTTACACTTGGGTGATAATGATCGGTGTTATTTTAGGCATCAATACTGGCTCGTGTAAAAGGGTGGAAGTGATATCATTATCATGTAATGTGCATGCGCATGTTCAAGAACATTTGTGGTAGGTACATAAGCATAGGGTAGCGTTTTATTGCTTATATTTCTTCTATTATTACTATTCTGCATAAGTCACTAGATAGGTAGGTAAGTACCTGGCACATGTGTGATGTACTTGGCCGAACAGAGAGCTGGACTTGCATGCCCGATCAATGCGTCGAGGGCGGCTTCATGTTCGTCTTGAAGAAAAGACTAGTTCGTCCTTGGCTAATAAAGCAAGATTCAGTTTATACGTGTAGTGATGCAAAGCACTCGTAAAGACACCAATATGACATTGCCCAAGTTGACCTCACACCGTGGTGCTTCTCCATTCCGGGAGCCTGAACCTGAGCTGGCCCCAGAAGGAGGAACACCTCTAACATGGACAAAGCACCTGAAACCCAATGCTTACTTCAGACGCATCAAAGATCAAGCGTGCTCGACAATTGAAACACTGCATCATGACTCGCAAAAGACGGACGCCATCTTGAAGGTTGAGTAAGTCAATATCGACCTATATAGACCGTAATCTCTTGATTCAAGTCTATCAACGTAACAACCAACCAACCATTTCGAATTTAGCTAGTAGAACGTGTCTATGCGTTAACCTTGCCTCATGTAGAAGACCACCAGGTTCTCTCTGGTGACCACATTTCACTTTGCAAATTCAGCAAGGATGAAGAAGAATTCTTGTCGCCTGTCGCTGCTGGTATCAGATCTCTGATAACCAAGATGCCCAAGCCCATAGGTCTGTATTGCCCTCAAAATGTCTCAGCTCTATGTGCATGTAAGCAGGGCGCAATGTGAAACTGACCTCTGAACCTTCAGACAAGATCAGTGACCTAGACAAGGCGGCGTTATACGCTCTCTGTCGTGATGACTTCCACGCCTACTTTTTGGATAAGAAGCCAACCAAAGGAACATGCCGCTGGGTTCACAAACAACCCAAGTTCCAAGCCTGGAAAAGTAAGACGTCCAAGAAGCCAAATCTCTCGCTCCAAGGACCACCAGCTTCTGGAAAGAGCTTTCTTGCAAATCACATTATTTCGCAGTTCCCCTTGGACGAGGTCATTCATTGCTTTCTCAATGCTACCGACCCTGATCGGAGCGATCTCGATGCACTTCTCAAGGCCACTCTTCAATAAGCGTTACGTCTCAAACCGGAACTTGTGGAGAAATTCTTGCGTCCCATCTTTGAGAAACTAGGCGAGGATCACAAATGGGATTCAAAGGCTCTACAAGCCGCTTGGCCTGAAGCCTTGGCTGAGGTGGTGGCTTTCAACCCGTTCGTCATGGTAGATGGGTTCGACCAGCTGAAGCAGGAATGCCAAGATAATTTATTGGCCTGTCTGGACAAGCTCAAAGACAAAGACAATCTCAGATTGCTTGTGGTCTCGGGGGAAGACCCAGAGCTTAACTCAAAGCTCGCTAGTAGAATATGGTAAATCTGGTTAAATCTATTTAATAAAAAGGTTTTTAAGGCCCTTCCGTTCTATGGTTCCTTTTCCGTTAATAGATAGTCGTATTCACCCAGCCACCATGTTACAACCTGCACCGAGTTCGGGTACAGACTGCAAGGTAGTACGCCAAAGGGTAGCTTGACAGGATAATCGAAGGTTGTGGCAAGCGTCTCAGACAAGGGGTTCACTGTCAACAACAGGTCGTTCTAACAAAGAGCTACTGAGAGTAGATTGTGGATAAATGAACTTTATATTGCTTGGGTGAGGAATCAGATTCCTCGGGACGGGGAGTGACCGGGACTCCCCCGGACCCCCCCCCCCCCTATTTATGTGAAGCTATCTACATATGTTTTCTAAGTATCTTTGTACCCTGCTCTGTGTATCTCCTTGTTCTCCCAGGGAGCACCGGGGTTATACAGAGCACACAGAGCATCCTGTGATTGGTTGCACAGGGACTTGCGGGTCTTTCCATCCCTGGCCCAATGATTGGTTGTCCTGGCACCTCAGGAATCACCCAGTGATCCCTGCGCGAGGGATATTACGCTTGGGGCGTAACACCTAGTTGAAGGTGAACTGTTGAACAATGATTCGGTGTAGCCAAAGGGTACACAACAATAACTGTCTCTTGGAACAAGTAATGAGAAGATAACTTGTGCTGGTTGAACTATCTGTTGCATACTGAGGAATCTATCTAAGCTGTCTGATTCCTCCGTATATATAGACCTGGCAGTCATTTGAAGTCACGCACTAAATCGTGATCCATTCAATGGATCACCCATTCCAGCGTCGCATTGGATCACGGTTGCCATACATTGGAGCACGCGCTAAATCATGATCCAACGACAGTCTCACTTGCGATACCGTGCTCCATCTCTGATTGGTCTTCCTTAATGAGGGGTCAGAGATGCTGGGCGTCTCTCCAAGTCTGTCCTTGGCAGATTCGTAACAGAGTCTCGGAACAAGAAAGTGCTTGTGGCTTTGCCGGGGGTTCATCCCAGATGAAGAGACGGCTCAGGGCATTCTTGCAGAGATTTGCATTTTGTATCTCACCATGCCATGCTGCGAGGATCCAGGTCCTGGTCTGGATCTCAACAACAAGGGACTCTGGGAGTCAAAGGTGCGTGACAGGCTCAGGGAACATGGATTGCTTCGATATGACGTGTTCTATTGGCAATCTCATCTTGGGAATGCTGGCCAATCTTGGGTTGATACCGAGAGATTTGAGGCAGAAAGCAGGAAGAAGTTACTGGACAAAGCACACTAGGTATGGGAAAAGTTGGCGGTAGGTGTGGTGGTTTCTTACACAAGGGCCGGTTCGTGACTATCCTGTGAGCAAGCCAGCAGTCCCAAAGCCAAGTATTTCTGCCGTCAGAGAGACTTTTCGGGATTCTGCTCAGACCTTGAAGAGAACCGAAATCGTCATTACACCAGACCCAATAGAACCCAAACCAATACAGTCTGAGCCAGAAGATCTTTCATCGCCTCAGAAAGCATCCACCGGAGATGAAAGACCTGAAGCAGTACCTCAGGAGATACCTCTCGACACAGCTCAAGATATACAGGATCAACCATCTCAAGAGCCACTGATAGCAAGCGAAGGACCATCCAAACAACGAATCCCCCAGCAGCCCCAAGAATCAGAGGTTCAGAACGAATATCAACCCCAACCGCTTCATCAAGCCACACCAACACCCAGAGAGACCCCGGAACCAGAGATAATGGACCTGGAGAGCAACTGCCACAGCTAGAACTGGTAGAGACACCTTCCCAAAATTACGACGAATCAGACACACCCTTTTCCCCGCTAATGTCTCCAATTTGGAGCTTTGAAGATAGAGGAGGGGCCGGGTTTTTCTCAGGCTCTGAATCACTTCCCAGCACCCCAGGGGAATTGAGTGATGAATTTCAGGAGGCCGGAATAAGCGCAGGATCTGAGCACTGGAAAGAGAAAATTGACGAGGCTCGTGATGAAGATAATAGTGTTGATGCTGGTAATGGGATGGAGACTTTGCCAGAGATCATGGAAAAGCTCGACAAGATGACAAACACCAACGCCACCAAGGAGCCTGCACCAGTAGATGTGCTAGAAAACGGTGATGGGAGAGAACATGAGAGTCCCATGGCTGAGATGGAGCAACCCGAGGTCCTGAGGGAGAAGACAACGGATCATGTGAATGAACAGTCACAAACAGAAGAAGCACAGGACACAGCAGTATCTCTGGGAGATTACCTCGAAGCGACCACCAGCAGGGATTTGGAAAGGGTCCAAAGCACAAAAGAAAGCGAACCAGGCACAACACCAGGCACCGATATCGAGACAACTCCAAACGTTACTGACAGTCCAGCATTTACCACTTCCAACACTAGAGATGGGCATGAGAGAACCGTACAGACCAACAACTATGTGAATCAGTCAACACACAATACTGTATTGAACGCTACTTTGACACTTAACCAAACGATGAACAACACTATAAACAACACTACATCCAAAGTGTCATGTTCTTAGGAGAATGTGATGCGTTTTTGGAAGGCATACTGCGAAAGAATGAAGTCAATTTTCGTACAAGATGAATAGACACACACCTCCGTCTACAACTACCACCTCAATCATTATCAGCGACCCTGAGTCAGCAAACGTGACAGGGGCTAAGCGCCCTTGGGTATTTTATTTTTATTTTTGACTTGCTCAAAAACATTTATAATTTCAAAAAGTAGGAGAAAAAAGATCCTGTAACACTCATAAACCCATCAGTACAGCCATTGCCAATGAGTGGAAGAATTGTATCGATTAGTTGTAAACGAGGAGCGCGAGCCCGCTTCACCGGCGCTCCTCTTGGAAGCGTTTGTAAGCTTTGGCATTTTTGGCAATGTAAAGAGCACTTGAGAAGGAAGAGTCAGAGAGAAATCGAAGGATGAAAATATTGGTAATATTGAGGGTGGCAGAGAAGACTGCGACCGTGGCAATAATCAAGGCACAGAGCCCTGGAAAAATGGGTTGGCTTGATGCAGGGGCCATTGGCGATAGCCAAGCGACTGGAGCAGATTATTGAGAATGAGGAGAGAAAAACTTTCTGTCAGCATGCAGGCACCCGGCTGGCCAGTCAGTGCTGAGCGCAGCGCTCCTCCTCCTCCACCCTTATATCTCCCGTATCAAAGAAAATGTGGAAAAAGACCCGCCAACAAGCACAACATGGACAAGAAAGCTCCAGCCAAGAACAATAAGTGCAGGAAGAAGAAACAGAAGTGGAATTTTGAAATGTCAACCATTTTGTACAAATGAAATGATAAAGACTCGTCCCGTTCCACAGCCAATAGCCATAATATTGTTTTGCATAGCGATAGTCGATGGGCGGTATTCTTGTGGCAACCACAATACGTTTTGGCCATTGCAGGTAATCCAAGATTTGTCTTTTCCTAAGCCATACAGGTATCGCTTTGGATTATCCAGCTCAGTTGGACTTTCTGTGCCGGTATTGAGGTGAGCCCTGTCAGTCGAGAACACAACTGATGTACCCGGGCCTCCCTCTAACGTCTGCACACAGCTGCCGGATCCTGCATCCCAGATCTTGACGGTGTTGTCATGGGAGCCAGACGCAACCTGTTTGCCATCGGGCGAGAACACAACTGACCAAACCGGGCCTCCATGGCCCTCTAACGTCTGCAAACAAGCATTCCACTGAGCTTCTACCACTGGTTCATTACTGAGCCATTTTGGTCGTTCTTGCTTAAAATTCTCTTTTACCAAACTGTCAGTCGGTGCGAATACCAAGGCTGATGTGTATGCTTGGAGAGGGGCTTGCTCTATTATCTGTCCGTATGACAGAGCAAAACGGTATCCATCTTGAATGATCGCTGTTAATTCTCCTTGATTACTGTTTTCCTATGCTACTGTTAGATCAGATTACTTGTATCATTCATTTGTTTTATACTTACTACTTGGCTTTGGAGATATTTCATAGCCTTGATTCCATCCGACATAGCTCCGAGCAGACTGAGTGCTTCTAGCCAGTAAAGATATTTTGTTTTGAAGAATGTGTGAATAGTCTTATTTTCTCGTAGAATGTCCCGCTTTGAGCTGGTGGTTGAGATCAAGTCGCATAGGTGATGGATCGAATAAACGCACGAGTACCGCACCGCTGCTAACGGGTCTGGGTCTTGTTTCGGGGCTTGGTTGATCATTATCCTGGTGCACTTAACCCGTATATGTCTCGTCGTAATACTTTTGATACTGCCTCGAGAGACCTCGAGTAGATGGTGTAGTTGACCTCTTCTTTGCCCAAGTGAAAAACCCAGTTAAAGGCCTCTTGAAAATGTCTGTTGTTATTTGAAGCTTTGCCAAGAAGAAAGTCTTTGGCTGACTGATGGACAAAATAAATTGTTTTGTCTTGAAGG